>JARJEC010157089.1:0-11310 GCA_030264575.1 Tachinus sp. AB-2021 | reverse complement strand
GGAAATGATCTGGCAATCTCTGGTAAAGGAAATGGAAGCGGATGCAGTATTGGGTTTGAACGTTGCTTTTGTGACCTTGGGAGATTCGATGCTTTATAGTACCTGGGTTTCTTTACTGGAACGGATGATGACTCAGGTTCGGGTTGAAATTGTTCCCGGGATCACCTCTTATTCTTTGATTGCAGCACAGGCTTTTTATCCATTGGCTATGGAAGAGGAGGGATTGCGAATTTTATCCTGTACTTCTTCCAGAGAGATTTTGCTTGATGCCATCACCAGTCAGGATAACCTTGTACTCATGAAAGCAGGTATTCGATTTGCAGAAATATATGCGTTACTTCAGGCGCATGGCTGGCTTAAGCAGGCGATTCTGGTTTCGAATGCTTCTTTGGCGGATGAGGTACGAGTCATGGACCTGAGTACCATAGATCCTGCGATTAAACTTCCTTATTTTTCAACGATTCTCCTTAATCGGAGTTGGAAAAAAATATTATGATTTATGGTCATGGCGATGATATTTATGCCCACGGAGATGTACGGATCAATTTTAGTTCGAATGTTTATCGTGCTCCAAATCTTGACGTACTCAAAGCACATCTATGTGCCCAAATTGATAAGATCAGTGTCTATCCTGAGCCAGATGCGCATTCGTTAAAAGAAATGATTGCGCAGCAAAGTGGGCGGACACTTGCCAATATCTGGGTGACTAATGGTGCAACAGAGGCCATTTATCTTATTGCTCAGGCATTTGCCGGCAAATCGGCTGTGATTTTATCACCGGTATTTCGAGAATATCAGGATGCCTGTGCGATTCATAATATTCAGGTTACTCACATTTTTTCTATAGACGAATATCAGGGAACGCATGATTTATTCTGGCTTTGTAATCCCTGTAATCCAACAGGAGATTATCTCGATCCCGATGTTCTTACGGCACTTTTCAGACGTTTTCCAGATACTCTGTTTATTGTTGATGCTTCTTATGAACATTTTATTAGGACGACCAGTCCGGCAATGTCAACGATCTCTGAGCCTAATGTTCTCTGGTTGCAGTCCATGACGAAATGTTATGCCATTCCGGGATTACGGTTGGGTTATATGACAGCCTCGCCAGCCCTGATAGAAAAGATTGCCGCTTATGCAATGCCCTGGTCGGTTAATCAACTGGCTATTGAAGCGGGAAAATTTCTATTGATGCATTCAAAAGAATTCGCCATAGATTTACCCGCTCTTCATGCGGAAACACACGCTTTACAGACAGCATTGCAAACCATTCCTTTCCTTGAGATCTTGCCGACACAGACGCATTTTTTTCTAGTACGTCTCCATGAGCAATCTGGTTTGTCTGCTGCAATGCTTAAAGAGCATCTGATTCGAACTGAGGGGATTCTGATTCGAGAGGCTTCAAATTTTACCGGACTGGGGATTGAGTATTTTCGAATTGCCACACAAACGCATGAAGAAAATCAATATTTAATTCAGGTCTTAAAAACATGTTGGGCATGATTTCTTATCAGGCAGATTACCACGACTGGTGGTCGCAAAATAATCTACTGATTCTTGTTCGATGGTTTGTGAAAAAATTCAGTGATCCGTATGACCGCTATTGAATCATACGTATTGTGAATATGATTTCTCCACTTGAAAGAGTGACGTTACCGGGGGTTATCCATGTTGCTGTGGATGTGCTCATAAAAACCAGTTTCCTCTATTGTTCTGATTTTATGGTGAAGGCACCCCCCGGGTTTTTTAAAGAATTCTATCTGTTTAAAACTGTAACTCTGTAGTATTGTTTATTTTTCTGCTGAAAAAATAATCTGTGCCAGTATAAAGCTATTTTTCCATTTTTTTACTGCGCAATATCAGTTTCACCTCAATTAGTTCATGCGAACACAATGTATGCTTCGTCATATTTTTTATTTGTCAGAAATTAGGCAATAAACTGACTTGATCTGGAAATATTGAATATTTACGGCACAATAATTTGTTAACTATAGAAAGTCCGGCATGGTTTGCTGAGAATTGAAATGGTTACTGGCAAAATTCCCTCAATCACCATGGTCTTGATGGTATGGCTTTAGGAAATATTCTGTATCAGAAAAAATATTTACGTGTAATCAGATTATTTTGTTAACTTAAATCTTGAATAATGCGCAGTATTTAGTTGTGAATCGTTGATTATTGTTTTTAAAAATTTCAATATATTCATGATAAATTCAATGAATTTTCCATAATAAAGACAAGTTGTAGTTTTTTGGCTTAACTTAAAGAATAGTTAACTTTTTTGATGGATGGTTAGCGGGAAATGTTCTTGAATCCAGGAATTTTGACGTGTGGACAAGGGTTCATTTAGTCAAATTTTTTAAAATATAAATCATTGAAATTAAATAAAATAATAAATACTAATCTAAGTCAATCCAGTATAGTTGACTGAATATTCTCAGCAATTATTATAATAGTAAAATTGTAATAGTTAATTATTTTTAATTTTATGAAAAGTATCAGCAGCCCTAAAAAGTTTACTAAAAAAGACCATGAGCGATTACATTCATATTTTGATCTGGCCGACTCATTCGCAGATCTTATTGGTCCACATTGTGAAATTGTGGTGCATTCGCTGGAGAATCTTGAACGGTCAGTGATTCATATTGTAAATGGACATCATACAGGCAGAGAACTTCATTCACCGATTACAGATCTAGGACTTAAAATGCTGAGACTTTATGAAAAAACAGGTGAACAGGTCCCTAAAAGTTATTTTACCCGCAGCAAAACTGGTGATTTACTGAAGTCAACGACATGTATTATTGTTGGAGACAAAAAAAATGTCATTGGTCTGTTCTGTATTAACATCAATCTTTCCCGTCCATTTCCAGAAATTATCCGGACACTGATGCCTGATTATGTACAAGCGAATCTGCTGAATAATGAAACCTTCAGTACCAATGCCAAGGATGTTGTAGAACAGGCGATTGATCAGGCTGAGCGTGAAATCAGCAATGATCCCAGAATCAATCTTAAAAATCGGAATAAAGCCATTATTCATATTTTATTTGAAAATGGTATTTTCGAATTAAAAGAGGCAGTCATTATTGTGGCTGCACATTTAAATATTACAAAACATGCGGTTTATAAAAATATCCGTGAATTCAAATCGATAAATCATCATAAATAGGAGTATCTCTATGAAAAAAATTGTTCATTCAGAACAGGCCCCAAAAGCTATAGGTCCATATTCTCAGGCGATCACAGTTAGTCCTCTCATTTTTACCTCAGGACAGTTGCCGCTGGATCCGGTAACTATGGAAATTGTTGCCGGCGGCATTAAAGAACAGTCCAGACAATCCCTGGTTAATCTGAAAAATGTTCTGGAAGCAGGTGGTGCTTCTCTTGAAACTGTTGCCAAAACTACCTGTTATCTTGCAGATATTAATGATTTTTCTGCATTTAATGAGATCTATCAGGAGTTTTTCGGGACCGACGGCGCACCGGCACGTTCCTGCTTTGAAGTTGCTTGTCTGCCTAAAAATGCCTTGATTGAGATCGAAGCAGTCGCCTATATCAAATAGCCTGTTTAATGGAAGATTAAGGATGTAACGATGAGTGATATGATTAAATTTCAATTGAATGCACGGAAAAAACCGTATAGCTCGGGAGTCAGCCTGGTACTGTTGAGTGATGCAAAAGGATCAGGAATCAGACATTTTCACAGCAAGTTTCCAGCCTATTGTGAAACGCCGCTGGTACGTCTTAATGCACTTAGTCAACATCTTGGTGTTGGCTCGATTCATGTTAAGGATGAATCAAAACGCTTTGGGCTGAATGCCTTCAAGGTGTTAGGCGGCGCTTATGCAATTGGGCGCTATCTGGCTGAAAAACTGGGGCGGGATATTAATTCTCTTTCTTTTGAAGAACTTGCTTCTCCTGAAGTAAAAGCAACCCTTGGTGACATTACATTTGTCACTGCAACGGATGGTAATCATGGGCGGGGGGTTGCCTGGGCTGCAGAACAGCTGGGACAGAAAGCGGTTGTGTATATGCCGCAAGGTTCCTCAGAAATCAGAGCACAGAATATTCGTAATCACGGTGCTGAATGTACCATTACAGAGTTTAATTATGATGGGGCAGTACGACTTGCGGATCAGCATAGTCAGGAAAAAGGCTGGGTTATGGTACAGGATACCGCCTGGCCAGGATATGAAGATATTCCGACCTGGATTATGCAGGGATACATGACTCTGGCCATTGAAACGATGGAACAGTTGCAGCAGACAAATGCCCCATTGCCCACTCATGTATTTTTACAGGCAGGTGTGGGTTCATTTGCCGGAGCGGTGATGGGATACTTTGTTGAAAAAATGAAAGATAACGCGCCTAAAATTATTGTGGTTGAGCCAGATCTTGCAAACTGTCTGTATCTTTCTGCAGTGGAAAATGATGGCACACCGCATCGTGTGAGTGGGGCTATGAATACCTTAATGGCAGGGCTTGCCTGCGGTGAACCCAATACCATCAGCTGGGAAATTATTCGGGACAATACTGAGAGTTTTATTTCTGCGGATGATGCGGTTGCAGCCAATGGGATGAGAATTCTGGCGGCCCCAAAACCCGGGGATAGCGCTATTGTTTCCGGCGAGTCGGGTGCCGTAGGTGCCGGGGTACTGTATGAAATCATGAAATCACCGGGTTTGGTTGATCTTAGGACCAGACTTCAACTGGATCATAATGCCCATGTATTATTGATCAGTACGGAGGGTGATACGTCCCCGGATATTTATGAGCAGGTAGTTTGGCTGGGCGCACAGAGATTGTCATCAGATACGTAAATGTAAGGAGTGTCAGGAATGAAATTAACTCAGGAACGGATTGAGAAAACTATAGGGCTGTGTCAGTCTTTGATTCAGGTTCCCAGTAACTCCGGTAAAGAGGATGGTGTTGTTGCGGCATTAAAAACATACATGGAAGCGAATGGATTTGATGAAGTCCGGGTCGATAAATATGGCAGTATTATTGGTTGTATTAAAGGCCATTATCCCGGGCCAAAAATTCTGTTTGATGGTCATATTGATACCGTACCGGTTCCTGATCCTTCGGTCTGGACACAGGATCCTTATGGTGGGGCTAGGGTTGAAGGAAAGATTTATGGTCGGGGTGCTACAGACATGAAAGGGGCGGTTGCGGCAATGGCCTCTGCAGCAGTCTATTTTGCTGAAGAAACAGAACGTGCATTTGCCGGAGAAATTTATATTGCCGGGGTTGTGCATGAAGAGTGTTTTGAAGGTATTGCAGCGCGTGAGATCAGCAAGACTGTTCGTCCTGATCTGGTGGTGATTGGAGAGGCATCAGAACTTAACCTGAAGATTGGTCAGAGAGGTCGGGCAGAAATTGTTGTCGAGACTTATGGCGTGCCCGCGCATTCTGCAAATCCTCATAAAGGGGTGAATGCCGTTTATCTTATGTGTGATCTGGTTAAAGCACTGGATACTATGGTACCGGCAGAAGATCCTGTGCTGGGTAAAGGCGTTTCAGTACTGACCGATATTATTTCAACACCTTATCCAGGTGCATCTGTGGTTCCAAGCCATTGCCGGGCTACATATGATCGGCGTCTGTTGGTTGGTGAAGTGCCTGATGATGTTATCAAGCCGTTTCAGGAAAAGATTGATGAACTGACTGAAAAAATACCCAATTTTAAAGCCAGCGTCAGTTACGCAGTGGGTAAGGAACGCTGTCATACGGGTAATGAAATTGCTGGAGACCGGTTTTTCCCAGGATGGTGCGCTACACCGGAAGATGAGTTTGTGAAGACTGCGATGACAGGACTTCAGGCGGCAGGCATTAACGCCATGATCTCTCACTATTCATTTTGTACCAATGGCAGCCATTACGCCGGCGAAGCAAAAATTAACACAATTGGTTTTGGTCCCAGTACTGAAGTTCTGGCGCATGTCATTGACGAATACATTGAAGAGAAAGAACTGATTCAGGCAACTGAAGGTTATATAGGGATTTGCAAAGCATTTCTGGGAAAATAAACAGGTACGGATAAGAACGGGAGACCGGGCGCTTGATTAGAACAGCAGGCAAAGACGTTTCGTACAATCCGGTTCCCGAGCCTGCCTGCTTTCTGATTATATTGCGATGAGGTTACTATTTTTGGGCAGAATTTGCAGCAGATATTACTGAGAATATAATTCAGGTATTTGTTTGTATTGTGCTCTGCGATGTTTAAGGACAGGGCCAGTATACTGCGCCAAAATGTAAAGTAATCGATCATGGATTTAAGATTTTTTCAGCATGATACTCGTAAAGGGACGGGTTGTTGTTGGTAGGAAAAATCAGTAATTTTTTTGTTTATCGAGGATTGTGCCAGGATGGAATATCCGGAGCAGCGTTGAAGAAGCCAGCAGTATGGCTTATCTGAGATTGCTTCTATGTTTTTTACTCATGTAACCTATTTTGGTGCAACAGAGATCTGTCTGATATTCAGGTTTTTATCACATGGTCATAATAGATGGATCAGACTTTAGAAGCATTTTGAAACACAATTGAGAATCAATAACCCTGAATATAAGAAGCAGAGCCGTGATTATGCTAACAAGCCGGATATCGACAGGGTTATCAGTTAAATCATTAGCTTAAAATATTAATGACTTTTTTTATTCAATGAGGTACACCATGAAAACTTTGATTACACATGCAACAGTTATTGATGGAAGTGGCAGTAAGGCTTATGAAGGTGCAGTGCTCATAAATAAGGATCGGATTGAAGCGATTGGGCCACAGCTTGGAGACGTATCGGCAGATCAGATCATTGATGCAAAAAAAGCCGTTGTTGCCCCAGGATTTATTGATACCCACAGTCACTCTGATCTGGAAGTCTTTAAAGAACCGACATTGCTTGCCAAAGTTATGCAAGGGGTGACTACGGAATTTTTAGGGCAGGATGGAATCTCTATGGCGCCTTTGCCAAAGCAGTTTATCAGTCCATGGCGGAAGAATCTTGCTGGTCTTGACGGTGATAAAGAGGATTTGAATTGGAATTATGAAACGACAGCAGGGTATCTGGATATGTTGACTGAAAATGGGTCCGGAACGAATCTTGCCTATCTGATTCCCCATGGTAATATCCGGATGGAAGCTATGGGGCTGGATAACAGGCTTGCTGATGCAAATGACCTTTCCCGCATGAAGGATATTTTGCGACGTGAGTTTGATGCGGGCGGTTTTGGTCTGTCTACCGGATTAATCTATATGCCTTGTGCTTACAGTGATACGAATGAAATTATTGAAATCTGCAAAGTGGCGGCTGAATATGATCGACCTTTTGTCATTCATCAGCGTAGTGAGGCAGACACCATTATAGATTCCATGAAAGAGGTAATTGAGGTTGGTCGTAAATCCGGGGTTGCTGTTCATTTTTCTCACTTTAAAATCTGCGGAAAAAACAATGCCCATCATTTTGAACCTGTGCTCAAGCTACTGGATGACGCACGTGCTGCTGGAATTCGGGTTTCTCTAGATCAGTATCCCTATGTTGCCGGCAGTACCATGCTGGGTGTGATCCTGCCCCCCTGGGTTCATGATGGCGGGACGGATAAACTGCTTGAGCGGCTTGAAAATGCGGATTTGCGTTTGAAAATGATCAAGGATATCAATCAGGGTATTCAGGGTTGGGATAACTTTGTACAATTTGCAGGGCTTGATGGTATTTTTGTGACATCGGTTAAAACTAAAGCGAATGAAGACCTGATTGGGAAGAATCTTATTGAGATTGGTGAAATGCGCGGTAAAGAACCTTTGCAGGCAACCTTTGACCTTTTATATCAAGAAGATAATGCAGTGGGTATGGTGGATTTTTATGGGCTTGAAGAACATATCAAGGCTTTTATGTCGCGGCCGGAAATGAATGTATGTACTGATGGTCTTCTGGGTGGTAAACCGCATCCCCGGGTATATGGCTCATTTCCCCGAGTATTAGGAAAATATGTACGCGAAGAAAAGGTCATGGTTCTTGAGGAAGCAATCAGGAAAATGACGGCACGTCCGGCTGAAGTCTTTAAAGTCAGTGAACGTGGTTTATTAAAACCAGGTTATTTTGCCGATATTGTCATTTTCGATCCTGATACCATTATTGATAAAGGTACCTATACTGAGCCACGTCAGTACCCCGAAGGTATCCATCATGTTTTTGTCAATGGTCAGCAGGCAGTTAGAGAGGGCCAGCCTATGAATATTTCAGGGGGGCGGGTTCTTAAACTGCACCATTAAAAATATCAGGCATAGTACGTTTAATTCAGGAGGTTACTGCAAGGCAGCAGACAATCATAAAGAACTCTGATTGGCCTGTCTTGAGTTTAGAAGATTCAATCAAACAGGAGTATGTTATGACAAATTCATCTGTAGCTGCACCCCCTCCCTTCCGGTGGAAGGCACGATACACGGTACTTACCTTTATCTGGCTGGCATGGCTGATGTCTTTTCTTGATCGGATGGTCATGAGTGTTTCTCTACCCTTTATCGGGGAGGAGTTTGGTCTGGACAAGGTTCATCAGGGTTGGATTATATCGGCTTTTTTCATAAGCTATGCGGGATTTCAAATTCCCGGTGGTTATCTTGCGGATCGGTTTGGCCCGCGAAATGTCATGTTCATTGCGATTATCTGGTGGTCTATTTTTACGTCCCTGACTGGAATCGTTTTTGATATTGGGATCATGTCTGCCTTTGCAATGATGCTCCTCATCCGGTTTTTGTTTGGAATTGGTGAGGGTTCATTTCCTGCATCCTCATGGAAAGCGATTTCCACTTATTTTCCGGTCAGGGAACGAGGTCGGGCCACGTCCATACAATCTTCAGTGAATACGCTTGGCCCTGCAGTAGCAACGATGATTGCTGCGGCAATTATTAATATTCTGGGCTGGCGTTGGGTCTTTATTTTGCTCGGTATTCCCGGATTGCTGGTTGCGTTTGGAATCCGCTATTATTGCCGCGATCGGATTGAGGACCATCCGGATATTACACCTGAAGAGATTCAGGAAATGGCCGTAGATGTCGCTGAGCAGGCACGTATCAGTCAAGGAAAATCTACTGAAAAAGTACCTTTTATTGATGTGCTGAAGCGTGTGGAGCTTTGGCAGTTGGCGGCGATCTGGTTTCTGTTTGATATTACCTTTTGGGGATTTACCTCATGGCTACCCAGCTATCTTAAGGATGTTCGTCAGTTATCCTTATCACAGATTGGTATCTGGGGATCCGTGCCTTATCTGTTTGGTACGGTGGGAACACTCTTTGGTGGTTATGTTTCTGATAAATTTACTAAAAAGGGTAATTTGATTTATGCCGCTGCAACTTTGATCGGCGCATTATTCCTGTACTTGATGTTTAAGGCGGATAGTCTGGAACTGACCGTTATTTATCAGTGCCTTGCCAGTCTGTTTATGTTTTTTGCTATGGGTATTTTCTGGGGGTTGCTCATGCATGTCATCAGTCCAAATATTATGGGCACAGCCTCGGGTATTGTAAATTTTGGTGGACAGCTTGCGGGTGTGGTGGCCGCTCCGGTAATGGGAATGCTGGTCATTAAGACTGCTGAAGGCAGTTACAATTATGATCAGGCATTCTGGTTTATCATTATTACTTTGGTGATCTCCTCGTTTGTTATTATGACGGTGCGAACACAGAAGAATGCATCATAAGTGCCTGAATAAAAAAAACCTGCTTTCAGCAGGTTTTTTTATATGTCTGGCTGAGATATTTGCTGACATAAGTCATGTACGGGAATAATTACTAAAATAGAGAAATTAATTCAATTGAGAATAATTATCATATAGGTTATATTTGTAAATGCTAATTAATTAGGCAGGAATTAAAACAGGGAGATTTAATAATGACAGCGAGCATGACTCTTGATCAGTTGCCCTTTAGTCAAAAGGCCATGATCAAATCACTTAACCATAAATCAAAAAATTTCAGACATAAACTATTAGCTATGGGGATAACCCCAGGATGTGAAGTTTCTGTGGTGCGTGTGGCCCCTTTGGGTGATCCGATGCAGGTAGAGATTAGAGGATTCCAGTTATGTCTGCGTAAAAGTGAGGCGGCAGCTATTAATGTTGAAGCGGCAGGTGCGCATTAATGAATACCAAATCATGCGTCATTTCCTTAATTGGAAATCCAAATTCAGGAAAGACAACTGTTTTTAATGCGCTGACCGGCAGCAAACAAAAAGTTGGAAACTGGCCAGGGGTTACTGTTGACAAAAAAACCGGCCAATTTTCTACTGAGGGTGTTCATGTTGATGTCGTAGATCTTCCCGGAACTTATTCTTTTGAGAGTGATCAGAGCAATGTATCTCAAGATGAGCTGGTGGTACGCAATTATTTATTGCGTGATCAGGAGAGTATTCTGGTTAATGTGATTGATGCATCAAACCTGCAACGAAATCTATATTTAACCTTCCAGCTTCTGGATTTGAACCGGCCGATGATTGTTGCACTGAATATGATGGATGTGGCCAGACTTAAAGGGTATGAGATCTATGTTGCCTTATTGCAGGATCGTTTAGGTTGTCCGGTGGTACCGATTTGTGCCAGTAAACAGACAGGAATCGATCAATTAAAACAGGTTATTGCAACGTATGAGGTCAATACTCATAAGCTTGCTGCGCTGCCCACTCTGGGAGAAGGAATCAGCGATATTATTGCGGCCCATATTGGGACATTGGCAGAAAACAGTGTGCTCAATCAGCTTAATCGTTGGACTTTGCTGGAAGTCATGCAGGGAGTGCAGTATCCGGATCTTGAACTGACACCAGCAGATCAGGCGGCCTTGGAATCCTGTCGGGATGAGCTAAGTGCCTGTGCTGATGGCGAACTGGATATCGCACTTGCCAGTTCACGCTATGAAGCTATTGACCATTTAGCTAAAGACGTGATTAAGACTTCAGGTGTTGCCAGTTCTCAGCTCACCAATACTCTTGATCGTTGGGCTTTGGGGCGTATTTCAGGAATTCCTATTTTTTTAATTGCCATGTTTATTATGTTTATTCTGGCTATTAATGTTGGGTCTGCGTTTATTGATTTTTTTGATATTTTGTTTGGGGCGATTTTTGTCGATGGAATGGCCGAAGTTCTGAAAAGTCTCCATTCTCCTGAATGGTTGATTGCTCTTCTGGCAAATGGTATAGGTGCTGGACTACAAACCGTTTCAACATTTATTCCTGTGATTGCAGCAATGTTTTTCTGTTTATCTTTTCTTGAAGATTCAGGTTATCTTGCACGGGCTGCGATGGTGGTTGATAGAGGGATGCGT
>JARJEC010157001.1:0-14308 GCA_030264575.1 Tachinus sp. AB-2021 | reverse complement strand
TGCGTGCGTGCGTGAGTGCGTGCGTGCGTGCGTGCGTGCGTGGGTGCGTGGGTGGGTGGGTGGGTGTGTGTGTGTGTGTGCGTGTGCGTGTGTGTGTGGGTGTGTGTGTTAGTGTCTTAAGTATGCGAGCGAATAATTTGATTTTCCGGCCCGGATAACGATACTAAAGTTTGTGGACGTATTGACATACCCTTGTCTGTTAGTAAATCAACATTCTAAACGACCACAAAATTATAAAACCAGCACGTGCCAAAGGGCAGTCAAGACCCAAATCCGTTAGTATGTGCCGAACGACAAAAACAGCAACATAAACCAAACACACAGAAAAACGCTCAAAACCGCATGGAAATCATACAGTGCCTTACTCCTCCTACCTCTCGCACAATCCCTCCGCATCCTCAAGCTCCTCCGCACAAACAAATGACGCTACAATACGGTAGAACAAATTTACAAAAATACCAAAAACGGCAACAATAACACGCCTCAAAAATAGCAAAACAATTATTTGAGAAATGCCGCGGAATTACCGATCTCGATATTTCCGCCCCGAGCAGAATACGCGCATACTGCGACACAGCAACAAATATATTAACAAAGAACACAGAAATAAATAAATTCAACTATTCAGCATATCGACAATGAAACAGAAATTGATACTATAATAAAAACGGGACGAGGAAATAACAATAAAATAATTACATATACACGCCGCTTTTGCATAAATAACAAATATACAGGGACAGGCAGAAGTAATTCAACTGAATACTATACAATCAGACACTACGCCCACTCATTTTTACATGGATAAAATTCGGTATAAAGCGCACACCTACATCGAAAGGCTGGTACAATTCCAAAACTGCATAACATATAAAAAACAAAGCCGTGCACCCACAATAAAATGTAATAAATGTGACGGAGATCATACGATATCCAAATGCCCTTCAAATTCGTACCATTGCAACAACTGTCAAGGAAATCACAGCGCAAAAGATAAAATATGTCCAATAATACAAACAACAAAAACAACAAATTATACAGAAATACAGAACATAGAACAACGCAAAACAACAGTATCCGAAATTCTTGATTATGACGATATACATATGCTAATAAAGTAACTTCAAAATACCAAACGACAAACACCAAACCAAATAATAACACAAATAACACCCATAGAACAAGCAATGCGATTCAAAAAGAACTAACTATCGCAACAAACAAAATCACAACTAGTATTAAACATCTAAACATTCATCCCAACCTGAAATCAAAATAGTACTTTTACAATTAATAAACATAATAAATAATATTGTAACACAGCTAAACCTCCTTCCATCATAACCAATACCAAATCAGAAAGATGACTAACACATATATAAACATTCTACAGTGAAACTATCACAGTCTTAAAAAAATTGACCGAACTACAACACTATATACAATAAAACGACATTTAGCAGCAATATCGGAAACTTAGCTCAAACCAACAATTAACTTAAAACTTAAAAGCTATAACACATACAGAGATGATAGATACGACGGATACGGGGATATAGCATTAATAATCCACAAAAATATTAGACAAAGCCAATACACAACTAAACAAATAAATAATAATCAATGCCAACGCATAATCATTAATAATAAAATTACCTTTTCAAACATATACATACGACTAAACTCAATGATAGATAAAATTACACTCATCAAACTAATGAAACAAAATAAAGAACATACAATCATAATCGGCGATCTAAATGCTCACTGCAAAAGTGGCAGACAAATTGAAGAACTACTAAACGACCTAGACCTAATTTTTATTAACGACGGAAGCATAACAAGAATGATTTGACATTAACTTCAAACACACTAGCACCCTACATCGACTGAATAGTAATTAAAGATCGATTTAGAAGACCACTATTCAATAATATCAAAAGTACAAGTCAAAATAGAACAGGCAAATTCAATAACTTCCAGAAGAAACTTTTACTTGCAAATTGGGAACAATACAATAAAGATATAGAAGCAAAAATAAATAACCTACCAGAAAACGCAAAAACTAAGAAAAACTAGAAGAGATCATACAAAACAAAAATCGGCAAATACAAATATGCCCAAACCAAAAACAAAACAAAAACCACACAAGCAAACAATGGTGGACAACTGAATGTAATATGGCCATCGCCAAACGACGCTTAACCCGAAATAAACTTAAATCATCATATACCACAAAAAACTACAAAGAATACAAAACAGCTTGCATAATTGCAAGGAAAACTACAAGTAAAGCCAAACAAGACAGCTGGCATATTTCTGCGAGCAGCTCGATGCAAAACATGACATCAAAAAACATGGAGAGTAATAAAATCATTTCATGGAATAACTTAAACGCAAGACAAAATCAAAAACGACAAATTTAGAAACATTCCTTAAACAAATAACACCTGACCATACATCACAAAATGATATAAACATTGACATCTCAGCGAGACCACTACATTCACTAGAATCTATAATAATGAGAGAACTAGAAAATGCCATAAAAACTAAACAAAATACCTCACCCGGAATATAAATATACTGAAAGTCTCACATTGACAAAAAAATACACTAAACAACAATCGATGCTAAATATTTACAAAACGTTAATAAAACCAAAAATACATTATGACCTACTTATATATGCTAACAGCCTGCCAAAATCAAAACTAAAAAGCCTATAAATAATACAAAACTTCTGCCTCAGAATATGTCTAGCAGCATTCAATAAAACACCACTTGACGCCCTACTCAGAGAACTTCTAATTCAATCAAAAATTAAAATTCAAATAGTTACATACTTCCCAAACACAACACTTTATCAAAATATAAAAAAGAAATTAGAGCACTTTATAAAACGCTACACAATACAACAAACAAAGCTACAAAACTCAGATGTTCCGACCACCCCAGCTGTACATCATATCCCCTTACTAGAAACCCAATCAAACTTTACTCCAATATCCCTACCATTACATCCAGATGAATAGAGAAAATTCTTCTCAAAACTAAAACTATCCAACACATACAAGAAGAAACATAAATAACACGAAAAAATGAACTATACCGCTGCCGCGGCTGTAAATACCAAAACAAAGAAAATCGCTAATTTTTTCAAACTATAACTTTAATTACTACCGCAGAACTAATCGGAATCGACCTAACTCTACACCTAATAACAAATTATTGCACAAACAACACCACAAAACACGTCATTCTACCCGACTCTCTCCCCGCACTCCAAACCTTAAAAAAATCCTACACTTCTTACAAAAAACAAGCTTAATCACGATAAAAATCTACACTACTATGGAACATTTAAAAGACCACGGACATGATATAACACTGCAATGGATACCAAACCACTCCAACACCAATGGAAACGATCTAGCTGACCGCGCAGCCAACAAACACATACAATAAAAATACAACCAACGGAAGGATTTTATAAGAAAATCCAATAGGTACCAACTCGTAAACCATGGTTTACTAACCTCGCCCTAACACGAAGTACAACTAAAAAAATAATTAGATATCGAACGGCCCACGGATTAACAGGTAACATTCAACACACATTTAAACATAATTTGCCAAACTGCCCAACATGCAAGACAATCAAAACCAAAGAACACATTCTAGACCAATGTGCAAAATACACCACTAGAAGGCAAACGCTACTCATAAAAACCAAAAAGCAAACAGTAACTGACGTATTTAAGAAAATAGAACATTACATAAATGACGTCATAGAATACATTGAAGAACTACCAGACATATAAACTTACAAACACAGCAAATTATGACTACTTGTCATCCGATAAAGCCGCTACATATATATTAATGTTATGTATGTAGAAATTCAGAAATAAAACAAAAATTATATAGAAAACACAATATCCCAATTATCCTATATATTAATGTTTTACTCAGACTAATTGTTACAAAATCAAACTGCCGCACTTGCAAAAGAGCACAACAAAGCATCGGGAATCGATTATTTAAATTCCGAAGAAAGAAAGATGAACTGCTGACTATAACAACCTTGAGCAATTAATTTTAATTAATTATCTATGATATTAAATAAAAATACGGTTGAAAAGTAAACAGTGTGTAGTAGAATTGCTTAACGTTAAATTAATTAATTATAAAAAGAATATATACTTTTTTAATCAAATAAAATACAATACTGTTAAATTGCGCAGTCGCGGTAGAAGTGTCATTTTGGTTGGGCCTAAAATCGGAGCAACGGACGAACGATACAAGTACAGTTGATTTTCGAATTCTTTGTTGATATAACACCAAGTGCTTCGGAAACGAAGCTAAAATTGCAAGATCGACCTCACAACAAGCAACGTGGAAGCAACTTCATATCGCCGCATTCCAGGATGGCCAACACAGCAAACCAGCAATCGCGGCCAACTCACCACCGGAATCAAATAATTTGAAATTCAGTCTTATTATTATAAGTACCTTCATTAATAAATACCAAATTCTAAAAAAAAACTTTTTTTTTTAATAAAATTAATTCCTTTTCAAAATTATTTAAACGTTTTGAGAATTTTTTTAAATTAAATAAAATTAATCAATAAACAGAAATAAATAAAACAAGTAATTGTGGATAATTTTGAAGAGCTAATAATAGCTTTAGAAGAAATTCAAATGGCTCGCAATATCTCAAAAGTCGACTAGAATCTGATTCCTTTGTTTGAAGGCGATATAATACCATTATGCGGCTGTATATAAACGCATGTCAATTTTTAATCGAAGAATATTTAAGAGCCGCACCTCAAAATTGAAATGAATTTAGAATGGATAAACACTTATTATTAATATTCACAAGAAAACTTCGCGCTAAAGCAAGAAAAACGGTGGACGCAAATAAGACACCAACATCATGGCTCGAATTAAAAAACATTCTAATTTACGCATTTGGCGACAAACGATCTAAAGAGTGGTAGGTAATTAAGATCATTGACGAGCACGATCTTAATTACCTACCACCAAAAAGAGGACACTACAGCAGCATATGCAAATAAAATTAAATCAACGTTGTATACTCTATTGTCTAAAAATAAATTTTGAAGAAAGAGATGTGGCATTAAACTAGAACAAACAGAATCAATTTAATCAAATTGCCTTAAAAACGTATCTATTCGGCTTAAACATAATTAATCCTAATATAAGATTAGTGAAATTAAGAAATCCAAATAATATTGACTCAGCGAAATCATATGCGCTAGAAATAAGAAACTTCAATACGCAAATTCCTAGACCTCAAATGTTTACTAGACCACTAACATAATATCCATAATATCAACAAAAACCTTATTATCCAACTCTAATGGAAATGGATAGCAACGCACAAAAACGCCCGGGATCATCGGTCGTCAAACCGCGAACAAAACGACAATGGATAAATACTTCGAAATAACAGGTAACAATATCCTATTCCTAGTTTCAATTATTTTCTAACAAAAATAAGGGTTACAAGTACATATTTGTTGTGATCGATTGTTTTTTGAAATACGTATGGTGTGCACCTATCAAAAATAAATCAGGCGAGAACGTGTCTCAAACTATGAAAAATAAATTACAAAATGCCGGTGGTTGAATTTCTAAAAATATACAGAGCAATCATGGCAAATAAATTTACAACAAAAAATTTTAGCATTAATGAAAAAATATAACATTAATCATTATTCAACGTACACAATTATGAAAGCCGCCATTGCCGAGCGTGTAATCCGCACGTTAAAAACTAAACTCTGCAAATAATTTAGTTTGCGCGAACTTTATACTTGGTACGTTATTCTGAACAAGGTTACGCTTGAGTATAAAAAATAGCGCCATCGTACAATTTTAATGATGTAATTGAGGCCGGTGATAAGGAGACTATGTTATTGAAAACCGTCTACTCGAACATAAAAATTGCGGGAATTGGAAATTTTTTAGTGGGTGATATGGTGCGATTCGGAAAAGCAAAAGGCTCAGATTAAAAAAGGGATACACTCACAATTGGACTACCGAATAGTTTAAAATTATTAAAATTAAAATTACCTATCCGATAACGTATATATTGTAGGATTTACAAGGAAATTTTATTAAAGGCGCTTTTAACGCCAAAGATTTACAGAAGACATTAAATCCAAAACTTTATTTATAGAAAAAGAAATTGAGAAAAAAAGGAAATCAATTATTTGTAAAATTGTTGCGATTGTTCGCACACTAGTTGGATTAATAAACAAAATGTGTTATAATACTATAATTCTTATGATAGTTAATTTAACTCAATGATCTAAAATATAAATAACTTGTAATTTGAATGCATATACAAAGAATAAAATTGCAAGATAAAAATATTTTTTATTTTTGTTTTATTTATTTAAACTTTATAAATTAGAATATATTACATAAATATTCTTAAAATATGTGTTTAGTATGCGATATTTAATCAAATTAAGCACATTACCCAGTTCATATAATTCATTTTTAATCAACGCAATTGACGCACCTCTATTCAATTTTCAATCTCCTAGATTTTCGAGAATTTGTTAGATCGATGTAACATATATCGAAAATATTAATTTTAGGTTTCGAGTAAAATTCACAATTAGGAAGATTCTCCATTTTTCTGTTGTTCACACCTGCATATACACTCTCGTTTCAACAAGTTATTCTCCATAGTGGTCTTATATTTCATCAAAGTATTCTATTCCGTTTTAATAAATGTAATACTTCTTTTACCATTTGACAGACAAATACACTGATAAAATTCACGTGTGGGACTCAATCCGGCGCATATTTTCAGCTGATTAGACAACGGATAATAAACTTTGTTGATCTATTTTCATTGTTTATCAGTTTCTTAAACCTTCATCATATTTTCCAAAAATTCTTCCAAATTGTTACCTTCAGTAGTGATGTTACTGTCTTTGATTGTAATACACGGCACGTCTACAGTGTCACACATGATAGTTAATACTAAATTGATCTAATTTGGATACATATTTTCAACTAAAGAATCTCAAATTTGTTTAATTGTTAAAAATTGTACGTATTGATTGGCGTGTTCATAAAGAGAGTTGTGCTATGCAAATGGTATGCTTTGCATTTACGTGATGACGCGGAGTTTTTGCCCATCAATTATTGGCAATTTAAAATATGTGTATTAAATTACCTTCTTACACGATCAGTTTAGTCCGAACAGACCAAAGATATACTGATGTATTCTTTTTTCAAAGTTATGTAATTATTGTCAGATAATAATCTCGATCTCATTTCTTAAAACGTAAAATGTGAGGTATCTTATCGTTCAATCTCAGAACAAAGTCATTAGGTATTCAGCCAAGTATAAATAGCTAGCACTCTTTGGTCAAAATTCATTTCAAATTATGTTAGTAAATTGTTATGACTGTGTAAGTTATTATCAATTTATTATACTTTCACTGTTTTTCAATTATTAGTTGAAATAAAGCCATACTGATGAGAAATAAATTTCGAAACGCGTCTATGGATGATTTTAGACTATTTCATTATATTGTTATATAATTATTTTAACTTTTTTAGTTTTTTATATTATTTTTTAATTTTTATAAATTTTCTTTGAATCACATTTTACTTTTAAAAATTGTTTAGTATTACATTAGTAGTAGTACTAGTTGTAATACGCAAGTTGCTTTTGTATTATACGAAGTAATTTGTTTTTCGTCTTTGTAGGACGTCTTTACACAAGTTAAACGATAAATTCGTTTTTCTGTATTAAAATATTTTTTTTGGGTCTAGCGGTCAGCATAGTGTGTTTAAGCCCCATTCACAAAACAAACTTACCATGGGATGAGGGCAATATTTTTTCAAAATGTCTTTGTTATTAGTCTTGTAGATTTTAGAGAATTAACTTTTGATCCATATTGCAATATTATAATGGCTCTAACACGGTACATAGTCATTTGATTATATAAAGTGTTGATCTGTTGATGGTTACAAAATATAGCAAAATTTAATTTATCAGTGTTTTTTGTAGAATAACCGTTTGCTTATTTTTACAGTGTCTGATGCATTTTGTTTTATTTTAGGTTAAACAAAATTTAAAGTTACAAAAATAACAATATATAAGCAGAGCCTATGAAGAAGCACGTATAGTGTTTTATAATTATTTTGGGCCATTAAAACAGGGTCGAAAAAGCTACACATATTTTGGAAAAGTAAAAATTACATTAGTTTATAAATTTTATTAGTACAGATAACCCAGGAGTTATAATGGACTTCGGTGACCGAATTTAAATTAACATGCTAGATGACATACATAAAACATTATTAATAAAATAAATATTATATTGTTAGTTATTTGTTCGATTTTAATTATATTTATTTTTGGAAAATACGAACTTTAAATAAAAATAAAACTAAAATATAAACTGATATTAATTTATTTTTATTTTTATTTAAAGTTCGAATTTTCCAAAATTAAATATAATGTAATAACATTTTTAAAAGATACTTTTAGCATTTGTTTTATTGCTAAACCACATGTCTGTACAAACATTTTTTAGAACAAAACTTGTTTATCTTTAAATTTTCTATTAAATGACATACCGCATGGCCTGATTTCATATTTAAAATGTAAAACAAAAGAATTTGTTCAAATGTTTTTTGCTAGTGTTTTTAAAAATTTGACAACAAACGGATGACATTATTTTTTTTTAATTTTTAATTATCTATACAACGGTACTACACATGACCTAGAGTTCTATTAAAACTTATAAAGTTAAATGCAGTTGCGCTTGGGGCCATTTTTAAAAACCGTAAATACTCCGAAAATATTGTCGAAGTTGATTATCGTTATAAATATTTTTTTCCAAAGTCGTAAAAAGTTGCTTTTTTCCAAAACAAACCTGGGACCGGTGGTAGGATACACCCGATATAAATAAATAATAAAAAGTAACAATTACAAAACGAATTTGTAATGTAGATTTTCATCATCACCTTCCAAGGTCTTAATGGCATGTAATACAGATGTGTGTTTTGAAGTATGCGACCTCTCATCAGCGTACTTTGCAACACACGAAGCCAAGGAGATGGAGACTTCAATTGTATACTAGCATTTTATACGATTTTCATATAAACATAGGTAGATGGAATATCGTCAGCGCCATCTAATACATGAAAGTTACACTGATATTTAATTCAAATTTGCTGCAGTTAGCGGATGCAAGATTTAAAATCAGGAAACGCGCCGTGAGACGATTTATGTTCGTTACTGACTTGTAACATTTTACAAAATCAAAACTGCCAGTCTATATTGCTATAGTGTAAAAAATATTGATTTACTATATTTATTATTTAAATGTTTCTATTTAAAATAATAAAAAACATTTATATTAAAATTATTATTAATATTAAAAATATAATTGTTTTATACTTTAGATATAACAAAAAGCCAATATCTAAAATATAAAAATATTTTGTTTTAATATATTTTATTTATATTATATTATAATTTAGTTTATTATAAATAAAAGTTGTAAAATAAAACGTCCACGAATGACACTTTTTTATAAATAAACAATTATAACATTTTGTGCACGTATATCAAATGCAACAAGATTTTACATTGTACTGCTTAAAATAATTTTCCAGGAAGACGTCAACCAGATATAAGAATATTTATGCAGCAATTCAAAACTTTCAAAAACTCGTAAAGTAAATGCAAAAACCAAAATTGAAAAACTGACGTGTAACTTGTTAGAAGCTAACCCAAATGTGCTAATTATAAAATTTTGCTGTTAAATTAATTTTATTATTTCCAATTTATTTTTATTTTAAAGATGTGTTTTTACTGCAAAAATTCAATTTGGCGCCCAAATTAGGAAGTTGCTGTCCATTTCTCGACAAAAAGGAATATAAATAAACTTTAATGTGCTCCGGAATAAAAAACTCTACAGCCATTTAATCCACTTGGTATCTCTATTAATAACAAAGATACCCTTGTTATACTATTCTCTTCAATTTGGGACACACTGTATAAAAGAAAAACGAAGAAAATCAAAATATTTATATTAAATTATTTAAATTAAATAATACTGACTTCTGAATGTTTGATCAGAAGCCCCACATTACTTAAGAGCCTTATCCTATTACACAACGAGCGTAGGTGTTGCATTCTTTCAGTCGAAGAATACAAGAAAGTCATGTTGATGTGTCTTATGCGTAAGCTTTACACTTTACCGCTGTTCTTTTACCCCCTCCTGAGGTGGTTTGTCAAGCGTCCCTGCACTACGGTCCTAATGGTCCTATTGTGCACCTCTGACATCTTACACCTTTAGCAGTTCTGTCTCTTCTATGAAGTCCAGGAGTTTTTGCCAAGAGATTGTTTTCAGTGCTTCTTGGGCTAGCACATGCTTGTCATGTTGCATGTTGAATGCTTTGCATTCACACAGCAGATGCTGGGCAGTCTCTTCGTCCTACAAACGTCCAAAGCATTTTCTTGTATACCCAATACATGCATGTGCTTGTTAAGACCAATCAGCCTTGTAAACCTTTGCAGTTTTGTTTTTTAGAGTATTTTGTGTTGGTTTTGTTAGGAATAATCTTTTGTGATCCATCCCTGCGAGTTTTTCCACAAGTTATTGTGTTCCTTTGAAAGTTTGCGTTGGATTATTTTTTTCCGGTTTTGTGTGGAATCCCGATTGTGGGTTCTAGTCCAATAAATGTCCCAGTTGTTCTCTTTTTAGCTAGCTGGTCGGCCTTAAGGTTCCCTTCTATGAAAAGTGTTGCAAAACGTAATCCAAAAATGTGATATGTTACAAAATCTTAATACCTATTGAATATAACAATTTGTGTAATGTTGATAGAGAAACTACAAAAACATCTCACAGAAAGACCTAATGTGTTAAAAGTAGTTCAAAAATATAGTAAAATGTCAAGGAATATTGATAAAGCTTCTGTCGAGATGAGCAAAGACGAGATTAATCAAACCGATCTCGTCTCTTCGAGATTATAAAAAAAATTGACATAGTGTTGATCGCGTCGAGATCTTAAAAAATCGATCACGTCTTGATCTTGCCGAGATTCGCGATATCAATCTCGATCTCGATCTTGAATCTCGACAAAATCTGGACAAAATTTAAAAAAATATTTTAAGTTTTAAACATAATACATAATATAACATATTTATTAAATAAACTTTTGATAAAAATGTTGTTTATATATTTCTTTAAATGCGAAATCTCGTTTTGATTTTGCCGAGATTTTGTCATAATCTCGTCTTGATCTCGATCTCAACCCTGGAAAAAAAATCTCGCCTCGATCTCGATTTCGAGACGAGATCGGGTTATTGCTGGTCTCGGCAGAAGCTCTAAATATTGACAAAACGTCAATGGTTTCAAAATATTCCAAAATACAGAAAAAAATGATAACGAATGTTAAGAAAAGAAAATACGGAATTAAATAGCAATTATTGTTTCAAGTAATTTAAAAATAATGTAAAACTGCACAAAGTATCGAAATTGAGAAAATAGTGAAGAAAAAATTAAAAATTGTTTATGTAATAATTTTAAAAAAATGTGAGATATGTATTCAGAATATTGATTACTGTTGTTAAATGTTTTTAAAATGTTATGAAAAATCTAAAAATGTAGCAAATGTAAAAAGATGATTGTCGGAAAATGTAGAAACTTCTAATATAATTTCTGGGAATTCAAAAAAAATTGCAGAATTTTAATTAAGTCTTATTAAAAATTAAGCAAAAGTGTAGAGAACATCAAAAATTATCGCAAAATGTAAAAAAATGTTAAATGTTGTTTGCTATTTACTTTTTTTATATTTTGAAATAATTTGTTTTATATTATTGTTTTGCATTTTTTGCTGTTTCATATTTATTTTTTTATTTATCTATTTATTCATTCCTCGTTTATTTTTCCTACAATTTGCCATTTTAATTGTTTTTACGTCGCAATTTTCGATATTTTTTTAATTATTTTACATTATTTTTTTGAGACCTTGGTATATTGCAAGTTACACTGATGAGAGGTCGCATATCTCAAAACACGTGTCCTTATCACAGGCCATTAAGTCCTTAGAAGTGATGATTGCAATTCTATTATTGATTTTGTAATTGTATTTTTTTCTAGTTTTTAATAATTTTATTGAAAACATGCTATAATTAATGTAAATATTGATATAAATACCCTATTCAGCCCCTTATAAAAGTAACAATCAAAGCTATTATTTTTATAATTAGGAGTAGCATTTTTTTTTGTTTAATCCCAGTTTATTCTTTACATGTAATATAATTAATATACAAGATTAACTTTGTAATAGATACAAATATAAAACTAATTTTTGTTTGAACGAGACATAATTTGCATCTATGTTGGATTGGCATTGCCTGAATATTTATAATAATTTTTATAAAATGCTTGCTTGATTTATGTTTATTGTTGAGTATTAAACGGTCCGGTTAATTTACTAATTACCGTGTTTAAAATCCTGGCCGCGCTGCTGTTACTGCTGCGGCGATGAAGTTTATGCGTAGAGGCATTTTGTAACTATAAACCAGCTTAACAAGTTGTCCCTAACGTAGATCAGTAAAGCCCGCAATAAACAAACTACGCATTAACGCCAATGCATAGATACATATTTCAATTTGCATTTGTGCGTATAATTTAAAATGTTGCATGCGGCGCGAGACGGCCGCATTAACGGCCATATCAATATTCGAAAACACTCACAGCAGTAACTTAACATATTTATGCTAAATGCCTGTCTGTATTTATTGTAAATATCAGCATTGATCTTAAATTGCATGCCATTAATTACGGCCGTTTATTGTGTTGTTAAAATCGTTTTATTTTCAAGTGGGTTGCAATTGCAAGGAAATTTTAAGTAACGCTTACCTGTTACAAGTATTCAAATCCATTGTTAATTAACTAATTTTATCGAATGCTATAAATTATATTGATGTTAATAAATGCGTGGAATTATAATATTTGTAAAACTGGAGGAATTCGTAATTATGCTAAATCATGTTAATTAAAAGATTATAATAATCTTATTTATTAACGGATTAAATTGATCATTAATTGGAGCAATCACTCGGATTTCTCTTATTAAGCTTAATTAAACATGCGGAGAACGAATTGGTTCAAATGAAATTTGCGGACATGTTAGTTAAATAATTGACAATGATCCTGTTTTTACCTGGGATATATGTGACAGTGGCAAATTCGATGTGATTGCAGTGCAATTCGTAAGGGAGGTTAAAGAAGTTACCGGGTATAGTATAAATGTGTGATGAGGTCGGGGGTTACAGTGGACGACAGTAAACGTGTCTGGAGATCAAAGTAGAAGTCACACAATCAAAGAAATCAATGACCACTGTAGCTCCTTAGCTCACCAATTAAAGAAAGCGGAATCAATGGCTCTGGCCTAGCCATTACGATTGAATTGTAACCTAAATGATGCTATAAATTACATCCGGCCGGACATTAAAACCGACGATAGATCTTTACTTGGAGCAGCTCAACCCATAATAAAAATATTTTCATAAATCTCGAAATAAAATTAATTAAAACAAAAAATGCATTAACCTTAACATTTAAAACGCAGCAATAATAATAATTCTTACTCATCCCATAATTTTTTATTACCGTGCATTTACTTGCAGTAAATTTATTATAATGCCATTCCAATATTGGTGTTAATAATAATTTATTGGGCAATTTGCAACTTTAATGATTTTAATGAAACTCCTTATTGTATAAATAAATTTAGAACAAATATGATGTAATTGTTGTGATTCATGTAATTGCATGCGGAGTTTTGCACATTAAATTCAACGCCCAATAAAAGTAAAGCTTGAGATAGCACCGGATAATCAAGAGTCGTAACACAACTCAAATCAGAATCGATGTTTTTAGATAGCATTTGCATCCGCGATTTCGGGACGTAATCCCATAAAACCATTTACTTATGATGTATTGAAGCGCCGGCTCCTCTTTGCGGCGTCCGGACGCTACAAACAGATTAATCATAAAGTATTGCCTCCATTTTACTATAATTATAAATTCAGCTTTATGTTTTAAGTTTTTATGCGGCAAAACATACACATTTATCACCGATCCGGATCGGTCTTTTAATTGCTTTTCTACATATACATGCTGTGTACGTACGGATGTATATGTATATACGGTGCTGTATGTGTGTATATGGTATAATTTTTGCTTGAATTGATGCCCAGCACATACACATGTTCGTGTAGTACTTC
>JARJEC010156990.1:0-11046 GCA_030264575.1 Tachinus sp. AB-2021 | reverse complement strand
TTGATTTTATTGAACCAAAAGTTACAGAGAATATTAAACAACGTGTGTTTATCGGTCGCCGGGGACCGATGCCACACGCAGCAACAGTTAGCTATTGGTCTCCAGAGATCAACATTTTTAGCGACTCAGTCAACTTGTATAGAATTTGTTCATAAACACATGTTTAAATCTTTTCTGTGACTTTTAGTTCAATAAAAACCAACGTTTTCTAGTTTTCTGTTCTTTACTAACCAATCAGTTTATAATTAGAAGTGCATGTATCTATGACAAAGAAAATTGTATGAGAACTCTTGTTTACTAACACCCTCGTTCGATAGGATGTTGGTACAAAATATTATTCCAGACTCCAGCGTATTCAAGTCTCCGGTGATACTCACACGCAACTATTAAGTATTCTAACGCCGTCAAAACTAGAATACGCTTCATTCGGACGTCGGCGACCGATGCCGCCATAAATGATTATATTATATATGTAGTGCAGCATAACCCCCCGCCAACCGATACTTATTTATCACGTTTCATTAAACATTTAGCATAAAACGTAATTATTGCTACCTGTAAATATCTTGTCCGCAATCTTTTAATAAAATTACTCATACCGGAGACCGACGTAGTGAACGTGTTACATTACATTGATAAATTTAAAAACATACATTAAAATCGACAACCATGTTTCCCATCTGAGTTACTCCCAATTCTGAAGGAAAAAACAAGTAATCAATATATGAACCATTACTTCCAATACGTAAGAAAAGTTACTTACGTACATATTAATAAAAGCACTATTTGTCAGCACCCATAACCAAAACCTTTTCTTCTTCAACCGTAGCAAATAACATGCAAACAAAACAGCCGACATTGTCAAATGTTTACATTTAACATATGAAACGTCAAAAGCCTTATATGCAGCTAATATGATGACGTGACAACAGTGCATCTGCTAATACAATTCCAAATTTGATTTGATCTTCATGAATTGGTTGATTTAGATGGTCTTAGATTAGATGCTACGTTTATAGGAAGAAGTAAAATTATCCCATCGCTATCCGAGTAATTGTCAATTTATTTGGATAGTGTAAACACTCTCCGAGGGTACTCAAAAGCAAGAGTAGTTGCGGCAAAAATTTCTTCGTCTAAACATGTTGAAAAGCTTACGCAATTACTTGCAGCAAATTTGTTTGTTTGTTAATGTTTTACATCATTGCCCCTAAGTAAGCCGATGGCTTGTGATAACGGAGTTTTGATGGGACCAACAGCCTATAAGGTGATTTAAAACCACCAATGGATAGAAAGCGGGATTAAAATTGTTCAAATTTTTGGGGTTCAAACCCACGAACTGAATAGGCTAGTACTTTACAACTACCTATCCCTTAATAATTTGCTTATGTGTAAACGCTCTGGCAAGTTCTTTCACTAGTTCTATCGCAAGTTACTTGCTCGTATAAACCTAGTATAATTCCACTAGTCGCCCAGAACGCTACTTTTTCAAAAAAAAAATTCCATTCAAAAGAAATTTATTAAAATAATGAATTTAAAGTAACAACTTGTAGAGCAGAGTTATGGATATAATTTAAAGACAATCCACTCACAAATTCTCAGTACATTCCGGTATAACAAAACTTAAAGATTTTGCAAAAAATACACGTAGTAGTCGCCTAGATATTTGTCCAAGTCCAAGTAGAGCGGTGTGTTGAGTCGCAGGTTCATAATTTGATATTCGAAAAAAAGTTGTGATGAGCACCTTCTTTCGAACAGGAAGACAAACTGGAGTTTTGATATAAATCATGTTGAAAAACTATATTAAAACATTGATCTAAAAATTACATTTTTCGTTAAGTAAAAAGTGTAGTAAATACCAAACAGAATTTGCGGTTGCGGGTTGGAACCTTTTTTTTACTGATTGGTACTTTTCCGGTACAAAGGCAGAGTCCACCAAGAGCAAGCTTACTATATATCTATATTGGCGCTACATTACACAACTTATTTGTAGTTGCCAATATTTGCTGACGCTTGCTATTTGTTAAAATAGACAAACATGCATTTTACAATGATTTTTCAAAAAGTTATTATGCACCTTGGCACAAAAAGGTTTTTTATTTTTGTTGAAATTCTATACAGGGTGGTCACATAAAGCATTACAAATTTTAATAAAAAAATCTAAGCATTTTATAACAAAAATATTTAAACAAAAGTTAGTTAACCTATTGGGAGACATCTAATCCTATAAAATTTTCTTCGCCCTTACTCCCTTGGGGATGGGAAAGAAGGTCGACTTTTAAATCTTAAATAACCCCAGTTTTTATTACAGATTTGGATTCTAAGGAAACAAACACATGACTTCTGTATGTACCATTTTTTCTTTCTGCGCATAAATAGCGCTGTAATCGACTAAAAACAACATTGAAAACGGTATAGTACGACTTGGTTGCAATGCCAACTATCATGTAACAAGGAACATTTTAAATACAAAAGATACGTATTTTTCCTGTAGTCAGAATCTACAATAAAAAATTGGGGTTATCTTAAAACAAAAATATCGCCCAGAATAACTACCATTAGTTAGCACTGTAACCCAGGTGTACGATACCGTTTTCAATTTTGTTCTTTGTCGATTACACCACTATCTATCTATCACGCAAAAGAAAATTGTTACGTACAAAATTATATACATATATTTTCCGTACAATCCAAAATTCCAATAAAAATGGGGGTTTCTATTTAAAATTTCAAAGTTGCCCCGCTCCACCTTCATGTAAAAGCCATGAGCAAAAGGGCCATTAATATCATAATTTACGGAAATAATAACATAATTTCATTGGCTGTCCACTCTTGCATAGCAAAAACTGACGAAATTTCGAATCGTTTCTCGATATATAGATCTCGCTCCAGTCTAACATGTACATATCGATGATTTGACTATCATAATAAAATTCTTCCAATATTGCACTATTACGTTACATACCTGCGCTATACAGATCCACCGCTACATCTATCTATTTTTTTCTAATAATGCAAATTAAGAATATATTTTATAATAAAATAAAATGTACCTCAAACATGATGTATTCCAAAAATCTATCATTGGTCACTATTGCTTATTTATGTAACGGCGCCATAGAATATATATTGGGCAAAAACTAAATAAAAACAAGAGAATTCTAGGCAAAATGCCAATAAATATAGAATTATTTTATCGAGAATTTTATAACAAAACGTTAAATGCTGTGTTAAAAGCTTTTAATGTATGTTGGTTATAAACGGTATTTTAAAAAATTATGAGTTGGAATTATTTCTATCTGATAATTCGTACTGTCGTAATGCAACTCTGTTCTTGATGATCGACCTCCTCGACACTTTTGATGATTTTTGAAAATGCATTCAGCTGCAGAATTCATAGCCCAATTCAAGTAATTCAACTCCAGTGTTGTTAAATTATGATATTCACGTTTAATTTGTTGAGCGCCATGAAGTATAACGCGTGAGTCACACATAGATTTGTTTTAAGGACGTTGCGAGTGTTGCGACACACATGCTGTGTCTCACTGTAGACTTATTTTGTGGCTCGTATAACCATTTTTTTATTCTATGGTGTCCCTCAACAAATTGATATATGAAGATATAAATTCATATTTCGACCCCTATTCATAATTTTAACTTACAATCTTTCTTCAAATCGTGGTCGATCTTCGCCTTTTGCGAAAATATGACCATTTAAAGAATTTTAAATACTCGTAGCCCACACCTGTTCATTTCTCAAAAAGTAGGATATGTTTAATATATACAAACATTTTTCTCGACATTTCAAATTCATTAAAAAAAATCAGGTAATATAGATAATTCTCCGGTAACTTTTAATTTCATATTTCAAGCTTCGTCGATTTGCTCTTTCTTTCAACAACGTAAAAATAATTTCGCAATACATCCCTGGATAATATTTCAACTTAATTGTATTGTATAGTCACTCTTGACTATAAATAGCACATTATTTGTATTAAATTTTGCCATACAAATCATTAAATTAAAATCTCTTTTTCAATGTAGTCTCTTGTATATTTGAACATGCTATATTGAACTACTTTTTGTACATTTATTATGAATATAAATAGATCCATCTACCTATGCTTCTTCAACATCAACGTTTTAAATACGAAGATCATCATCATTTGCAGGCAATGTTCCATTTATCACTACTATCATTATCATTACACATGCATATGTCGTAAAAAATCACATAAATAGCAATTTTAACATGAGAATTTATTTCATTTGAAGGTTGTTAAGAATTAAATTTTATGTTAAATTTAATAACTTTTTTGGATTATTAATTTTCTGTCAACTCCCAACTTAATTATGTGTTTAAGCAACATAATTGTACGGTAATTATTGTCCAGTACGATTGTCAAAGAATGCTATAAATAATATGTTACCATACTCAATATAAGAAACAATATTATTGTAAATATTATTACCAAACGGCCGTTAAAGTGTATAATGAAAATGTGTCCATGTCTAATTTCACATTGAAAATGCCCCACGTGATCTTGTAACTTGTAACGTTGCAGTAAAACAACATATGTATTAGCATTCACGTTGCCCGATGCGTAAAGGCCGCAATGATATCACTCGAATACATATATTAAATTATAAAATATCCTTGAGGTGCAATTTGCCTTAAATAGATGGCAAATATTTACGGCAAAGTGTTAATTGAAGTCCTATTCTGTCACCTGTTTCAATGAAAGATGGAGAATTGGCATTGGAATTAGCCATGCATGCAATATTGTGGCATTCGTTATTGTCGCAGAAAAATTGGCAAATATACTTAAAATTTCCACGCAATTTCGAAAGATGATTTAGTGCATTTTGCGTAGGGGGTTTTCCTGCACATATTATAAACTTATTTATAGACGTATGATAACATATTTGCACTAACTTGTTAGATTAGATAAAAGATTACATGCACAAACAGGATAATTACCGAGTCGCTTAATATTTGATATAAACCGCAACGTTTACTTTGCTAAATATATGTTGACTAGGAAATGTAACAAGCCGCAAAACCAATTTATATTGCTTCCTATTCACATCTTTAAAGTAAAATCAGAAAACAAGATTTCTTTTTTATGTTATATTTAATTGGTTCATTGAAGCAAATTATTAAGAAATATAATAATCTATTTTTTTTAATGTCTAGTACAAAATTTAAAAATATCAAACTAGATTATGATTTTAATTTATATTAATAAAGTCCAGAGTGGTTGATTGTGAGCCTTTCTTGAAAACGATCAATGGAACTAAAAATAACTATCTAGAAAATCAAATATAATTTACAGGCAACCTGTATCACAAAGCCAATCTCCCGTCCAACCAAACAAAAAAATATTAGAAAGCTAAAGTCAATTATCACGTTGATTAATTTATCTCAAGTATAAAATATCAAATAATGACACCAAAAATAAAATGACCATTTCCATTTTATCAAAATCAAGAAATATGATTTAAAGACTTACATATAATTTAGCTTTGCCATTGTTTCTGCATAAATAAATGCTTTATTTTGAAATGAATCTTCGACAACAGAAATTGACATATGAAAGGTTTGCCGCTAATTCAGGAATTTTAATCTAAATTATTGGATTCTTTAACGTGTACACAGCATCTAGGCAGTACACAAGACCTACGGTTTCTTTTTGCTGTGCCCAATAAAACAATTTGATTTAGCTATAATAGCCTAGTTAAATTAGACCGAAGAAGATACAAGTCAACGTACCGCTGACCAGAAATAAGTTGAACCAAAGTTCAAATGTTTGCGCTTTAAAAGCGAGGGATGTGAGAGTGACGCGAGATTATATACACCGGCCGGTGTACATTCGCAGGCACAATTTTATTACTATTACGTTATGTTATCATTGTGTGACAAAAATTGGGTGAGAAAACACAGCTAACCATTCTTCACCGCTTTTGCGGCGCAAATATTTAAACTTTGGTTCAATTTAATTCTAATTAGCTGTAAGTTAAGCGTAGAGCAAACGATAAGAAAAGCGCAAGGCTGTAATTAATCACTAGGTAAAAACAAGTCCCAGTATTTCATAATTTCATCAAAATTTCATAAATATAAATTTTGTGGACTGGTAACCCGGAAAAACCTCTAAAAATTAAGAAAAAAAACTATTTTTATTAATTGGAGCTTGTAAGCGCCCTCACTTGGACCTCCGCATATTTGTAATCTCATAAAAACATCAGTTGACAAAATATTATTATACGCAACAGTCAATTGGCATTCCTAGAATAGAAATAAACTAAACTCTTTAACCGAACAATTAGCTTGGTTCCTTTTATGCTAAAATTATTGAAAATATAGTCGATTGCTCATCGGGGCACTAAAGGGCCATCCACTGCACCAGAATCAGTATGCTTACCAATCGCAAAAATCCTGGCTATACATGGGTTAGTTAGCAGATGCAAAAAAAAATTACTGTAAGGAAATTGCTTTGCGACATATCTGAACATCTTTAATAATACCACCTTTACCTCAATTAACATTACAAGGAAAAAACAAAAAATACCACATCTTGTCCAAATTGAATCAACTCAATACTCAAACAAAATCAAAATCAGACTGTAGCATTAAATGGAAACACTGTGGGTGCCAAAGCCGCTGGGGGTGCTTAAGTGAGGGTGTACTGTCACATTTACTGCGGTGCCTCGTCATTAGCGGCCTACTACAGTCAGTAAATGATATAACCATCTTTGCAATAGCTTATGCTTACAATCTCACAACCCTCGTAATTGAAAACTTTGAAGCAACCGTATCCAACCTGATACAAATTGCACTAAACACCGTAGAACGGTGGTTTATTAAAGAGGGGCTATTAGGGAACCTAAGCAAAACGGTGATTGTTCCTATTAAAAGACAACAATAGATAACCTAGGATTTACGCTTAAATTTCTACACCCATTTGGAAAACGTGACTGTAAATGTTATACAGCAGCTTTTTGCAACCAAAATGATGATCAGACGCACTTGATGCCAACACCTAACATGTCCGGATAGCTACGTACGCTGGCAATTAGTCCCATCATTACATACGCAGCACTCGAACTACCCTCACGACTACACCTATTAAGCCTAGGATATTAAAACTAATCAAATGTTAAGTTCGCGTAGTACGCATTGCACCTAGTCGTGGCGGCCGATGCAAAGGAAGCAACATACTAAACAAACATATCTCTAATCTTGGCACTCACAGACCGAATACAACAATTGTGTTACCTGAGAAAAACCCTAATAATGAGGTCGAACTTCATGAAAATATGACTGTTTTGCAAACCGGAAGTGGCCGCCATTGAGTGATGAACCGGGAACATGATAAGTCGGTAGTGCAATCTAACAAACCGATGACCATCATGTGTGACAGCCAATCAGATTGCAGGTATTATGATCGCCACTAATAGAATATAAACTTGTTTTTTTCATAGACAATAAGAAAACACTGGCCTCAAACAACATAGTGCACCAGGTCTGGATATCAAAAATCTAGCCATGTAAGTTTAACTTGAGAGCGACAAACTAACAAAAAAGAAAGCTACTAGGACATTTATTGGACCATATTTCGCATGAGACCGGAAAAATTGATACAAAGCAAACTTGCAACTAACAATCTGGCATGAATCACACAAGATTATTTTTAACAGAACCAACACAAATACTCAAAAGGAAGACTTATAGCCTAGAAGTTGAATCAAATTGCGAAGGTTTACAACTATGATTACCGGACACCGTGGTGAAGAACATGTCGATGCTTGGAGGACAAAGACACTCCGCAAAATCTGCTGTGCAAATGCAAAGCATACAAAGTGCAGCTCACAGTTCTCTTTGGTAAGCATATGCTAAATAAAAATGAGCTGAAAACAATCTCTTGACAAAAGCTTCATAAAAGAAACAAAACTGCTAAAGGTGCAAAACGTTAGGAATGCACAATAGAACCACCAGGACCGCAGTGCAGAAACGCTTGACAAAGCACCTCAGAAAAAATGGAAGTCTTAAATCTTAAATTGTAAAGACAAGTTTCCAATAAAAAAAAGTTGACCAAGTATCTCAAAAATTTAAAGTCGACAAAAATACTGACTAAGTGCTTCTACGTAAAAAAGTGCCCATAAGATGTGTTAGTCCGGTATCCACAACTTAAAGCCATAATAGAAACCAAGTGATTTAAAAAAATCACGTTTTCCTTGGAAACTACAAATTATGGAAAAATCCCTTTACTAAAATTAAACGCATCTCTCAAAATTAGCTCGAGACAACCTTGCCAGAATTCATCTAGCATTTTTAGTTTCCGAGATAGCCTATACTAACGTCCAAAATTGGCCACGCTGTACATACAAAATTTAAACTATTCATCACATTACACAGCACTGCCATGGAGACTTCGGATCAGTTCTATTGTTTGTGGTAGATTATCGTGATATAATTTATAAACACTTCAGTTAAGTTAAAACTAGCAAGAAAAAGAAAACGTTACTTAAATTTCCTAATAGAATCTATTTAATTTTTCTTGAATACTATTTTTATGTAATTTAAGGTGCCCTGAAGAAAATTTGGCAAAATTGTTGGCATTTCGTTTTACAGCCTGTTCAAAACCGCTCTTTACGCAGCCCCACCCCGTATAAAACTTTTAGTTTATATTTTATATTATAATTATTTTCAATTAAAATGTTTATCATTTAAGGTCTATTCTCACTAATCAAATTGATAAAATTAGTACCAAAGGTTATTTACAAAATATGAAATACTTGTGCCAAAGAAATAAAAAAATATAAGTGGGTTTCCACTTAATACACACTGAAGTTTATAGAAATATCATAAAATCTAATCTTTATCCAACATACCCAGCAATTGGACTTGCTTCCATTCAATTATATGATAATAGACGTGCTCAAAAGGCAAGTTTGCGTAATAACCATTGATACATAACATAAATTCATATTAGTATAAACAAATAAAATTAATAGCTTACACCTCGGGGACCTAGTAGGAGATATACGTCCAATATTATAAAATTATCTTTATTATGATTTATATCATGCTATAGTTTAGTAATTTTTCAATGTTAAACCGTTTGAAATTATTTATTGTATTATATCCATATATTAAAATATAATTTAAGAGCCAGACAATGTCCTTGCCTAAAAGAATCAAAATGAAATATATTTTTATCCCGCGGGGTCTCGCTAGATAATGAATCAAGCAGATGTATCCATTCATACATTTTAATAAGGAATGGAATTCATATTTAAAAATATTTTGTTTATAATTAGAATAGCCGTTTTAACCAAGGGCGATGATTTTATACTAATAGTAGTCACGACGAACACCGATCTTGATCTTATATTTGAATATATTAATCTGATTAATCTCTTAAATATAATCACTTCAGTTGAAGCTAGTGGTGCCTGTCTAATTAAAAACGTAATAAATGCATCTAATAATACTAATAAAAATGATGTTCTAAATCTAAAGCCATTCGAATAAATATTTTATATTATAGAATTAAGCAATCAGATAACCGATTTGGTGTAAATGCAGTATTACCAATTTATGGAACTAAAGATTGAGATTAAATTTTGTCGATTTACATAACAATATTGCGGTAAAAAATCTGTTTTAAAACATATTCAATTAAATACCTTGTATGGCTACCAAAAAGTTTATTTGTTTCAAAATTCTTTTGTTCTTCAAAATATTTTTATTTTTCTACCGCTATATAAACAATAGGTTCCTACTAGTGGTGTACTTAAAATAAGTATCGAATACTGCTTTTTAAAAGTATTCGTTACCCAAGTACTCATTATTATCGCAAGCGCAATGTAAAATAACAATTACTGGTAGTAGCCATGAGTAATAGTAGTAGCAAAGATCGATTTCGATAAGGAATACTGCAATCACGTACGGCTGGCCGGGTTTGTAACAGATACATTTATCGTGGTACTGATATATACGGAAACACAAAATATAGTACAAAATCTGTGACTTTTTGCGAGTGATTATTGAATAAAAAATTAAAGAAATAGAATTTTAATGAGATTTGATCTTCCAGAAATACTGTGATTAATTGTTTTCCCCAAGGTTCAAAATTGAGACCAATATTATTTTTAGTTTTATATGGTGATTCATAACAGTTGGAAAAAGGTCATATTCTACATCCAATTCTTTTAAAAGTTATGCTGTTTTGTTCCAATTCGTTGTCAGGCAAGTCCTTTGTTTTAAATCTTTACACTCAAATTATTCGGAAATCTAGCAAAATTTCGAAAAAGGCCATACTTTTGTTCAGATTTTGATCGATTTGCAACAATCTAGCGATATTTCATTTTGTTATTACAATGTTTCTTTTTAGTTTAATTCGTATATTATTGCACATGCATAAATACTTACAAACAAGTTTTGCGAAGTGTCAACATACCTAAAACAAAAGAAAAATCCAATTAAGACGTTTTGAAAGAACGTTACAAATTTAAAAGAAATTTCATTTTCATAGGACAATCAATTATGTTTACTACTTGACGCTTGTACTAATATAGAATACGTTGCGTGTAAAAACACAAAATAGTGCTTAGTATTAGTAAAATGCCAGTTACAGTGAACAGAAGCCAATTTTATTTACTAGCGGCAAGTCTGCCACCCCAACCACAATTTAAAACAAATACTTATTACTTGCCAGGCGTGTAAACAGTCACAGATAAGGCATAGTGGCATTAAAGCAAAAAGTAAACGCTTGTTTCTATCTGATTTGTATTAAAAAAATATTCCATTTCAATTGATGATATCGTGCTACTAATTCCCTACATATAATAACAACATGTTAGCTATTCCTAGTCATTTGTCACTAAGCAGGCAGCTTAGCACTAAGCACAGTTGTGCTTAGTGCTAAGCTCAGTAGTTACTGAGCATTAGCTACAAGAAGTCACTTTGATTTCATTATTAGCTACTAAGCTCGTGTAAACTATATATGACGCTGTAGATCAAGAGATGCTATGCAAATACTTGAG
>JARJEC010156983.1:0-20727 GCA_030264575.1 Tachinus sp. AB-2021 | reverse complement strand
TTTTTTAATGTGAAAATTAATCGCTTGGTTTAAGAAATACTGTATTTTTAATTTTAGGAATAAATATTTCTTAAATAAAGATTTATTTTAAAAAATTAACAAAAAAGTTTGATATTTTTGAACTAAATAAATTTTTACAGAAAACATATTTGCCACAAAATTGGCTTAAAACGTTGTTGCTTTTTAAATATTCCAGAAAAAATAGATTTAATTTTTTTCTTTGGAAAAATATTGATTTTAATGAATAATTCTTTAATATCAGAAATAATTTAAGAAATCATGTTTCTAATAATTTATTTCAGAAAAAAAATTCCTAAAATGTTTTTTAAGTTATAATTTTTATTTGATGTTTATAGAATAAATAATTTTTTGAAAAAGAAAACAAAAAATCGAAAATCAATGTTAATTGACAAAAAATGTTGGTAAAAGAATTTTTTTTAAATATACAATAAAGAGAGGGAGCATTTTTTTTATTCAGTTTTGTTTAAAATATTGTGTTAATTAATTATACAAAATAGAATTTTTCATGTCAATATTAAACAAAAATAAGAAAATTGTATAATGTATAATTGAATGAACTTTATGTATTATTATATTTCAATGATCGGGTGCAAAATCAAATAATTATTGTAAAATGTCGGAAATGTAATCAAAGTTGGCAGAATTTCTGAAATGGTTTCAAAAAGAAATCAAAGAAACTAGTTTAACTACAAAACTAACGCAGCATATTTGAATAGTTTTATTACACTCGACCTACAAACTATCGTGTATATCGTTTAAATAAAATCTTATCTTATCTTAAGTACGTATTTCAATTTTCTAGCCCCCATTCAAATATTTTAATTCGATAATGAAATGTATATGATTTAGCGCAGTTACAAATACTATTAGATTACAAAATATCAAACATATAATATGAATTTGAAAATTTCTATTGCATGAATTTAGAAAATGTCAAGGATCGTGCGGCAGAATTCACATTATTTCACCGTATAAAAGAGCACATGCCACGATTCGATTTTATTACACCAATAAATATTTATTAGAAAATAAAATCAACATTAAAACGACGTGTTAATAATTATATGGCCCACGGTTATTCAGATAATACTAAATTCAAATTGAAATTAAAAGAATGTCTACCGGTCAGCCATTGCGATATCTCTCTCGACCTAGACTCTAGCTAGGCTTTGAGGTGAGTTATTGATTTATTTTAGTAATGCGACTTCTTTGTGAAGTAAATTCATTTTTGCGGAATGGTTTGGAGTAATCGCGTTTTATTTTAAAATAATAGTTATTTACTTCAACTTCTAGAAGTCGCGCACCTGTCTCATAGACCTGGTCGCTAGAAATTTCCTTATAGTATGTATGGTAACAAAAGCATTTCTGGCCGACTAGCGCAAAAACTTTAAAAAAATAAAATAACTTCAATTAATCGGATTTAACATAAGGAACTTTTACTTTTATTGAAAAAGAAAAATTGGCATATTTCTGTGATATGTTAATACGATTAGTAGTCGATCCTTGGTGTTTGCAATTTTTATATTTGCTTAGTTTAAAAGGAGTTAAATTCCTACACTTTGAAACTGATTAATGCGTAAAGTTATTGCAGCAACCCTTATGCTTATTGTATTTCTTCTCCAATATGGTCACAGTCAAAGAAGTGATCTGTCTTTCCCTTAACTTGCAATACCAACTTCCACCCCGTCAGACGTTGGCTGCTGCAGGCTGTCGCCTCGTAAATCTCTCTTCTTCCACGCACCAGATATAATTTATATATTTAACCGGCAAGACTCGCGCCATTTGTTTCGGACAAATTTATTACATCTCCACAATGCAGAGCAAAGAAAAAAGTTAATTTTCGAAATCGTGCAATTACTAAAATAAATCATGCACGCATATGAAACCCGGGCGAGTCTCAAGTGGGCGATCAACAGACGAAAAACGGAGAACAATTAACCTGAAGGTGGAAAAGGGAAATAACGCTGAAAAGTTAATTAAAGAAATTGTCCTCGCGGGAACTAAAAAGTATGCACGCAAAATACACATTCAAGTTATTAAAATTATTACATCACTATTTTCATACTAAAATATGTTCATCCTTTAATGCATTAATTCGATTCCTTCCCCCCTTGGTTCTAATAAATCGTGGCAAACGTAAAACATGTGTGCACCCTGGCTTTTTGCGAATTATCGCCTGAATCTGGTCGGGGTCGTAATTCAACTGTATCCATCCCTTGCAGTCGTAAATAAAGGTGTCAACCAAATCCGGATCTTTTTTTATGGCGTTTCTTTTTTCGGCGTTGATAACAATTAAAACGCGTCGCGTTTTACTACGCATCAGCAGACCCGTTCCAATTTAGGAAATCGTCAAAGTTTGGCGTTACGGATTGTTAACCTTGCACCATCATCGTCCCCCTGATGATCAAGAACGTTATTAAAACGTGGGGTGGATCTAATGACCGGGAGAGATAATGCTCTTTATCCGGAAAGAAGAAATCTTTAATTTTCCTTGAGAAATTTATGCCTGAATTTAATTTCGCATTCGTAGAAACGATTTAAATTAAATAATAGTAATTACGTAGTAATTGCTAGAGAGATAGCGAGATTTAAAAAAATAATAATTGATGATTATTAATACTCACTTGGCGTTCGTTTATTTCAAAAATTTTACTTAGTTTGTAAAATATTGTGTTTATAGCATAACTGTCTACGATTGCGACTGCTTGTCTATAAAGTGCTTCAGGGATAGACCTCCGCCAGCACTTAAAGCTTTCCCAAAAATATGGTTAAAAACGGTATTTAACTGAAAGGCTTTAGATTACTAGCATATATTTTATTATTATAAAAATACCATAATAGTGTTCTAAATTAATCGCACTAATTTTTAAAAGAGGTTTTCAAATTAATTTCTGGCATATTTTTTTACTTCTTAATGCTATTGACGCTATCATTAGTTTAATAACAGATTTATAACAGAAGGTTGGAGTATATGGTATATCATATCTTCCGTGTGATAAAATAATATTTTTAATAAATTTTTATTTTTACAAACATATGTATCTTTGTTGTTCTTGACTGGTGCTTGCCCCACTCACTTGTTATACCATATTTACTCCTCCAGCAAGTATTTCTGGTCTCGATATTGAAATATTTATTTTATAATTTTGATAAATTTTCATAGTAACAAGAAATGTTTAAAATAAAAATAAGTATTGAGAATTGTGGCAAAATATTGGCAAATATGAAGGTTGAATGACGAGATTTTTAGAAATACGGTGACATGTATCGAAGTGTTGAGTATTGAGAAATATTTTCAAATGTTGTCAGATATTGCAAAATGTTTGTTTTTGGCTTGTGGCTTTGGTATCACGCCGTGATTGATGACTCAAGAAATTTTGTCTCTTTGATTCGCCAATATGAACTATAGCCAAAGAATGAAATTTTCTTGTTTTCTTAAATATAGAAATTTTCATATTTGAGCATAAAAATTGACGTTATATACTTTTCAAGTACCCATTTACCTAGTACAAATCCTCTTTAAGTTGAAAATTGTAATCAATTAACATTGTATTTCTAAAGTTGCATCTTCTATTATTCAATGAAATATTAACTTCAGTTATAAACCTTCTGCTAACATAAACAACAAATTTTATGTTATAACTTTTTATAAAATTACTCTAATAGACGAATGAAATCGTTTATTACTTCATTTTTGTAACTTGGCTGGAAGTAGCATTATAACATATTATTAATCAAATTATATGGTTTAACTGTACCTATTTCTATTAATGCAAAATTAAAGAAATAAAGTGCTACCGGTTTCTATTGTCACCAGCCACTGATCTAAGATGTAATATTCCAAAAGAGGTTTCACTATTGTTCTGTAACAATATTTCAGTTCAGGAAATGTATTTATATTTCATGTAAATCTTATTTATTTCATGTCGTTTCTGAATGAATTTAAGTGTATAAATATTTTCAAAACATACCAACATTATGTTATTCCTCGCAAACGATTTGTCTTTGTTCTCGATTAACTTCCAGTCTTTATATATGCTGCTGCTGTTATTATAATCTGTCGGACTTCGTAGTGCGTATAAAACAAGTTCAGTTCGAGTAATGGGATGATCCCGGGGCTGATTCGCATTCCGCCGTTGAAATCGCGCCGGATCTCGCCAATAATGAACGCTAATTGCCGGCGGCCGTCGCTAGCCCCTCGTAAATCTTCATAAATTGACAACCGACCATCTATTAATACTACCGCGACGCACCTTCTTGTATGCAAAATGTAATATATTTTTTTGTTGCAGTGCGAAGAGCCCTTATCGACTGGCGACATTTGCGTGTTTGCGTCGAGGGCCGGCCCGAACACATGCTGGCATCCCGGATGCTTCTCCTGCTGCGTGTGCAGGGAGTTGCTGGTGGATCTCATTTACTTCTTCAAGGAGGGTCGATTATACTGCGGGAGACACCACGCGGAAACTATCAAGCCACGGTGTTCCGCCTGCGATGAGGTAAGATGTTGTTTTGAAATCTTCATGGAATTAAATTATAATTTATTTGTTCTTTACAGATTATCCTGGCGGACGAATGTACAGAGGCGGAAGGGAGAGCTTGGCATATGAAGCATTTTGCTTGTTCAGAATGCGAAAGGCAATTGGGAGGGCAGAGATATATTATGAGGGAAGGGCGGCCGTATTGTTTGCACTGTTTCGATGCGATGTTTGCCGAATATTGCGATTCATGCGGGGAACCAATTGGGGTGGATCAAGGTCAAATGAGTCATGAAGGTCAGCACTGGCATGCCACCGAATGTTGTTTTTGTTGTCACACGTGTAGAACCTCATTATTAGGACGCCCCTTTCTGCCTAGGCGCGGTGCAATTTATTGCTCGATAGCATGCAGCAAGGGTGAACCTCCAACACCATCGGATAGTTCAGGTCCTGGCACCCGATTTCCTAGGCAACAACCCCGCAATAAAACTGCACGTCCGCCCAGTCCTAACGGATCAAGCACTCCCCCACCTTCTCCGAGTAGGCGTCCACCACCATCACCTGCATTGTCTTCCCCATCATCTCCTCCAAGTCTTTTACATGGACAATACTCCAGACAAAATAGCCTTCCAAGATCATCACCTCCAGTTCGATCCCCTAAAATGGGACGTAGAGCCTTACAACGATCCCCTAAAACAGTTCCAGAAGATGAAACGCCATCAAGTCCAAAAGGTCTCGATCGTGTTTTGCTAGAACGCAATCTTGAACGCCTGATATCAGAACGGGGTACTCCTGATTTAGAAAAATTATTACACGCGCGAGATCGAAGCCGGGAACCTTTACATTTGGCCGATTTAAGTCTGGATGATTGGAATCCGAAATCATGCAACGATAACGAAACTGACAAATCAGATCAGAAAGACAACGGCAATACCTCCGAATCCAACGAAGAGCCACAGCATGCTTCATCAATGCCAGAATTGCCAGTGGCTGGTACGTCTAGTGAAACAACCACTCCGAATACCCCGAGTTCTCCTAATAAAAAAGGGAAACTATTAAGCGTACGCTTCCAAGGTGATAATGAAGCTTTCGAAGTAGATGAAGCTGATAACGCCAGCATAGAAGCTAAAAAGTTTCCTAGAAGTCGTAGTTATTCCGGGCGTTCGAAACATGTGGATACTTTAGAACGACGTAAGCCTCGCAAAACCCATTCAGAAAGTCAGATGCCCGGTACTAGCAAGGATCACAACGATGATGACAGTTATTGCTCAACTTGTTCTTCCAGTTCTTCCAGCGATGATTTAGATTATCAACTTCCTCCGAGAAGAGCCTACGGCGGTGTTAGAATTAGCTATGTTCCGAATGACGCACTTGCTTGTGCGAGGAGGCGACAGGCCGCCGCCGGACAAAAATCTCCGAATACGAAAAAGAGTGCTGCTCCTCCTCCACCCGTCGACGATAAAGACAAAAATTGTGTCATCTCTTAAAAGAAGCCAAATATAATTAATCAAATGGGTTATATCGTATTGCCTAATATTGCCTTGAGTGTTGCTGCTATTGCTGCTGAAAGAAGGTGTTTGTTTAATTGGTACAAATGTTTATACAATAGCTCCCCCCATAATCACCTACAACTTTTTTACTTTTTTACTGAAAACTCAAATTGTAGTTATCTGTTATGAATATTTGTAGTATATTGTATTTATTAAGATTTTTAATATAATTAAACTATTTGTGAATATTGTAAATAGGATTATTTGCAGGATTTTATTAAATAAATGTCTTTATTTCATTGTGATTTTCTTCATATTATATATTGTATATTAATCAACTGATACCTGTGCATTTATTAAGATAAAATTTTATATCAAATATCTGTTTTATTACTGTAGCTAAAATATGATTTTATTTTCAGGATCCTATTATGAAATTGTTATTTTTCTACTGTCTTGACAAGACTTGCTGATTTAAAAAAATAAAGTTATCTAGTACGGAACTGAAACTTTCAGTTACAGTAATCACAAACGCAAACTTTCTGGATGCAAATGCGGCCAGAAACATTGACTTTCAGATATAGAAAAGTACAATAATTATTTTAGGCCTCGGCAGTTTATCATTTAATTGGTCTATGTCTTATGTAGCTGAAGTGGCTGTATCGTATTTTGTAATGTCAATCACTTTGGTGGCCGTACCCGAAACATAACAAATTAACATCTGCTGACATATTTATTTGTCGGGTTTGGTTGTATATCATATTTCAAGTCAATGGGCCTAGGATTGATTTTTAGAAACTATGCAGCGAAGTATAATGAAGTGATGGTGTCGTTGAGTTACCTGTTGATTTTGAAATCGTTTAGTAACATCCATTAATTCCTTTCCCGCAATTAAACGTGTTTCTGATATCCAGGGTTAGGAATATGCTATATCTTCAATTTTTCTTTTGCCGCCATGACTTCTTTAATTCCTCCATCGGAGTTGAATAATACCTTCATTGTAAACATTCTTCTTTAGAGTAATTTTAGACGTTTTATTAATTTTCGCGAGTTTTTCCGACAAACCATTGACTATGAAATAAATCAACATAAATAACAAATTTAATAGTAAATAATTCATGACAATCTTAACATTAACAAAACTCAAAGAAGAATAGCAAAAAGATACCTACAAAAGATGCTCAAATAATAATAATAAATTTCCATTTGCTGATAGCCAGTAACCCAGTATATAATAAACAATTTTACGTACATATGCTTCTTAATTGTCTAGACGTTATATTTGCATATTCTTCATGAATTTTATTTTTTAATTAATCGATGATATGTCGAATTCAATAAAATTTCGTTTGTAGGTGTCCTCACAAAAAAACGAATCATTTGAAGCAAGATTTGTAGATTTTGCATGCCAATTCGCCGTGTCACCGAATTGTAGCAACTTTGAATTTGAATATTTGATTATGAACTTTATTACTGAATTTGTTTAGATTGCTAGCTTGGCGTTGTGATACTAGTTGCCTGCATGGTATGTTAAGTTATCCAAATAGATTTCTACAAGATAAAGCTCACTTTGACTAGTAATAAATTAAGTTATATTTATTTTGGGGAAATTCGAAATTTCTTAAATAAAAATAAATTAATATTGGTCTATATTTTGTAATATTTTCATTGCTTCATTAGGATAAGCATAAATAAATATGTAATTTAAGAGAACAAGTAATAATTTAAGCATATAAGATACCTATTTTTTACATTTGATTTTTTGTTAGAAATGATTATAATATTTCACTAATTAGTCAATATATTATAAGTACTGTTTATATAAGTTTTATCAGTTTATTAATTGCATTGATAAATATTTGTGAATTCTATCAAGAACTTGTGCCACAACTAAATTATTTGTCTATATTGATTTTGTACAAGAAAACGTACATTTGCGTTTTAAAAAGTAAAGTTGAAATTCATTTGAATACACCATGGTCGAATGTGTTAAATCAAATAACTCTTTTTTTTAAATTTTTATTGTATTATTTGATCATCCTGTAGAAATAAAACGCGTAATAGGCAACTTTGGTTTTGTCGCGTGAGTAAGGTTGCATACTTATGCTACAAAATTTAATTATTAATATAAGATTATAATATAAATTAAAACACAGGTTAGTGCCGAAACAAAATATTATTTTTATCATAATGCTTTGTTACCACAAAAATATGAGCAAAAAAATAGTATTATATACCACAATATTGTTGAAAAGATGCGATAAATTTTATGCGGAATCAGTTCTGTCGCGAAACACTTCAAAGAGACCGAACTTCAATTGACCTAAAGCAACATTCATTTTATTAAAAGCCCAAAATACCCAAGTACACTCGAGTAAAAAAATAAGTGAACACGTGTTTTATAAGGAACCTAACCTATTTAAACTAAAATTTATAATTGTTATTTAAGATTAAAATAGTTCATTATCAAAATGAAGAGCAAACCAAAACCTAAAATTGATTTTCATGTTTATGCTGGATCGGTAAGAGGAGCGTTAGCTTGTAAGTTACCTTAATCTACAAATGAGTTGTTTTTATAATAATTTTTCTAGATACACAATGCAAAACAAACATAAATCCAAAATATGATATACAAGAAGTCACATCAGAAATTACGGCAATGGAATGGGGTAGAAGTGAAGAAGAAATTTTAATCGGTAACAAAAATGGTGACGTTAAATTATACGACACAATTACTTCAAAATATACAAAACGTAATATTGACGGACTTAAAGGTGAAGGTCCTGTTGTTGGATTGGGTTGTTTCGAACAGAATTTAATAGCTGGACGTCGTAATGGTATTATAAATATATGGAATGATCAGGATAACGAATCTTTTTCTACAAACTTAACGGATGAATCTACAATGGAATGTATGATACAAAATAAATTGCGTAATGTGGTGGCCTGTGGAGGTGAGAAAAACGATTTAAAAGTTTGGGACGTTGAAAAGCAAACGGATGTTTTTAAAGCAAAATCTGTAAGTAATGTAAGTTTTTATTGTTGACGTTAATTATTAAATTGCTGTTTATTTACTAGATGGGTAATGATGAGCTAAATTTGCACATATGGACATCAGTTAGGGGGATTTGTTTCTTTCCTTTAGAAGAGAAACTGGTTGCCTGTGCTTCAAAAGAAGGCCATGTTTTGCTTTACGATGAACGTGTGCAGCGTCGTCCAGTTGCCAAATATGTTGAACCAAAAGCATGTTATTCAGTTATGTGCACTGCATATAAAGATCGGTAATGTTTCAATTCTATTTATCATACATTTTTTTATAAAACTATTTTGATATGATAATCTTCATTACAATTATAGCTATTTTATTGTACTGGTTCATGTAAACAACACAGTATTGCTGGAATTTGAATTTATTATAGATATTTATATTAATTAACTTGTTAAATAATTATTTTTATAGGCAATGTTTAGTCGGAACTACTAGAGGCTATTTGCAATGGATAGATTTGAGACAAAATAAGATATTGAAAACATTCAAAGCATTCACAGGCGGAATTACCAGCATAGTCTGTGATCCTACACAACCGATTGTTGCTTGCACGAGTTTAGACAGGCATTTAAGAATAATACATTTAGAAACTAAGGAAATGTTGCATAAAGTAATTGATGCCAAAAATTAAATACGTTATTTTTCTAAGATTTTCTTATTTTAGGAATACCTAAAGTTAAGTTTGACAAAATTGCTCATGAAACCAATTGTTAAGAAAGAAGAAGTTGAAATGGAGGAGCAACTGCTAGAGGGTGTTGATGTTGAAGAAGGTGAACAACAAAATGAAGAAGTTGTTGTTGAGAAGCTTCAAAGCAAAGAGGAGAAAGAATTGGATGATATATTTGATAATATTGAAGAAATAGTTGAAGAGGTAGATGTTAAAAAACGCAAGAAAAGGAAGACTGAAAAAAAGAATAAAAAGAAGAAATTAAAATCTGGCGATGATGATTAATTATTGCTTTGTTAATAAATTGCTAAGATTTATTTTTGATGTTATCCTTTTACTCTGAAAACGAAAGAAAATGTTATACCTATACTATAGAAAGAAAATCTAAATAAGGTTAACTAGAAGAAAAACAAAAATTCTTGGTGAATCTTTATTACGTATGTGTTTATTAATTCAATTTTATTGGTTTAAACACGTTCTATTTAACAAAAATTACTGAAATTTTAATGTGTAAAACTCAAAATTGCTATTCTATTAAAATTAAACTGTTGATATAATATTACATTCCCTCTCATTATTTTAAACTGAAAAAGTTGGTCTTATATACTAAAAATGTTTGAGTTGATATATCAACCTCGGGGGTTGGAAAAGAAATTGTTCTTCAGTTAAAGTGTGTTTTCTATAGTAAATATGACAAAAAGTTATTAAAAAAGCAAGGTCTGCAACAGAGTGTGCGATTCTTTGGGCTTTTTGTGCTCAATTCATAAAATGAATAGTAAGTAATATTGTGGACACGTTGGAAGAGAAATAGAGTGATAGGAACTTATAGCATTTTTATTATCAGATTTATAGTAGAAAAGTATCAGTAGCATATTATAAACTTTATATCTAACGAGCTTTCTCCACTTTTGCCGGTCTTCCCAGTCTTCGTCTGTAGCTCTCAAACTTTCAACGTTTTGTCTACTTTATTCCGCAATAAATTGAAAAGTAAAAATATTTTATTAAAATTTTTTTATAACAATTCATAATTGCTAAAGGCATGAAGTCTTTAGCAATTATTTCTCAAGTTTTTGCGTATAGGTTGAGAAACACCCTGTATATATATATATGCCGTTTTCTATTCCGTTGGTGGTCCTTCTGAGTTTATAATTTTGTTGAATAAAATTGTTACCATTTTAAATACCTAATTTTGCTGTGTTTGACTAACTCCGAATTAATACCATTTGGCCCAGTTGACTTATTATTTTTTTTAGAGATCTTATTGCTTTTTTTATTTCCTCTTGAGTGTTCAGCCAGCAAATATGCGTCATTTTTTGTCATAGTCTACGTCATTATGACCTATAACATGAGGTAAATATGACCACACTTAAAATTGACGTAACTTAATGACGTCATTGACGTAACAAGAAGGAGCTGATATATTTTCAATAAACTTTCAGCCAATGAAGTGTTTATAATAATTACAATTAATTATAAATATGTCGTTAGATGACGTTTACATTTTAGAGTATTGTCACTTATTTAGCTGCTGCATCATGATAAATATTCAGACATCTTTTCTGGTACTTTCACTGAATATCCGAAATTATGTTTTTTTAACTCAATTTTTCGGCTAACTACTGCTAACAATATCACCATTCTTATACACATCGGCATTCCCACCAAAAATGAGTAAGATTAGTTTTGGCAAAAACGTCTGGATTGTAATTGTGTTTTGGCGTGTGCACAACTTAGTAACGGCAGAATAAGCTAATATAGTCTTATACGTCAATATGAAGTCGGAAATATGACGTCAAAAATGACACATCATTTGTTTGACTAAAAATGATTAATTCATGATTAGACGTAATCTATTAGTCATATGACGTCAAATTCACAATTATCACCAAATAATGACCTAACTCTGCTGGCAAGATTAGTATCAGCTCTTCTTCTTTTTTGTGTCGATTTATATTCTCTTTAAAATCTTTCCGCGATTCCGTTACCAGCTATTTATATCATTTTTCCCAATCAGTAGTTTTTATTCGCGATATATTTACTTTGTCTTTTCTGTTGATCTGTAGTGCTTTTTGTGTTTTTTTATTTCCTGTCTAGTGGATTCTTTTAGACTGTTCCTGTGTTTTTCATTTTGTTTTTTCCATTTTTCTCAGAGCTTCTATGGCTGCTTGTTTGATGCTCTGTTTTATATTAGCATAAAAGCTGTCTGTGTTATCGTATGTAAACTCTATTAGCTCTGGTCCAGTTATTAGATATAGCTTATATTGCTTCTGTTTTTTGGACATATTTTTACGTTGGTGTTGTTTGGGGTTTTGATGTTCTTGATTTGGCATTCACTCCAAGGATATATATCATTTTGCTATGAGTAATTTATGGTGGGTACCACATTCTGGGTGTGTCTTAACCGTATGTCCTTTACTCGTAAGGTTACTTTTTGTTTAATTATTATATAGTCAATTATAGATCTAACGTTTCTGCTTTCTTGTGTCCTTGTGAATTTGTGCATGTTTTACTATATAGGTCACCGGCTAGGAATATTTCTTTCGATGTTTTTACTTAAAAATTTATATAATTTTTTTCTTTCCTTTCTTCCTTCCTTCCGTATTAGGGTGAAGAGAGCCAATTAAATTATATTACTCAGTTACTATTAAGCTAAAGTTAAATCCTTGCGTAGAAAAAGCGGGGTGCAAAGGGTAGCATGTATACTTTGAAATGAATTGCTCATTTCACGATTTATATCTTTTTATAATAAATTATTATGTATATCATTTATTTCGTATACATTATTTTAACAAACATTTATTATATTAAACTAACATTTATTATATTTGAAGTTGTTGCTTATTATTCACCAATATCCCATTATTTAATCCTCCACTAAATATATTTTCATCACAAAACCGCATCTAGAATAAATATTATTATATGCTTCTAGTCCATTTAATTAATAAATAAATTTATCTATTATTAATTTAGTTGAGCTTTAATAGTGAAATATTATATTAACATTATATTTAGACGTATATTGCTACATCTACTAAACAGTAAAAATTATAAATCTAATTTTTTATGTTTATTTTAATTTGAATTTTATTTATTTAGTTGAAAAACTAAGTAGTAAATAGTTAAAAAAGTACATTTTGCTTCCGAGTGTAACAGTCGTTACAGGCAACCCGTGATGCTCTTGACGTAAGCTTGGAAAAAAATTAGTTCGCGTAAGCACACATCTTAACACCACGTCAACATTAAAAAGTTTTACTGTAAATAGAATGATATTAGACACGTAGGTTCTGTGAATTTTGACGTTTTTAGGCGATGAGTGAAGTAAATATCTCTCGCCATTTCCACTATACAGATAATTTTAATTATAATGCAATTGCTTTTACAAATCATTTTAATGAAGGTGACCCGCCCACTCATCCAGTTATTATGTTATCTGGAAATTGACTGTTAATTCTACTTTACTTTTTATTGTTGACAACTGACATTTGCACTCTATAATTCTATATTTCAAAAAATCCAATCTCTGAATGTCACAATAGCTTTGTGTTTGGATGGCTCACTATTGGTAGAGTATTTATAACTATGGTGACAATGATTACTCACCCACCTGTATAGCTATTGTGTCATCAAATTGTGGGATATTATCTCCATCCATCTTGTGATTTCTTAAACTATTTAGATATATTTACAACAACAAAAATACAGATTAATTGATTGTTTAAATAATAATATTTTATAAAAACTGCTAGGTACATACTAATGAAATGAGTTAAAATATTTTGAGGTCGGATTCTGATTCTGTCGGATATTGTTAACTTAACAGTCGACTCTGGGTTAACAATTTTATCTTAAATATTTGCTTGTTTCTATCTTGAGAGTGTTTACATTGCACAATTTATTTGCAAACACTTTCAGATATAAACATACGATAGTTGTAGTTGCTCGTGTAAACCATTAGCTTTTTAATAGTTGAGTACAGTTCTGATACATCCTGTGTAACTGTGACAGTAGCACCTGTAGCAGTAGGCACACACACAAGAAGTATGCAACCAGACTCCCACTACTCCCCACCAACATCCAAAAATATAATATATTATTCTGATAAACAGAAACTTATAAATTAGTTATTGAATCAATAATGTAACACAATTAAATGTATCAACTTCAATTATTTAAAAATATAATCATTTATCAATATCAGTGTTGCCTGCCACCCCTACAGTAGGTACATATAGCACAGATCAGAAACATGAAAAATCCCTACTAGACTAGCAGTCACTTAACACTTGGCAATAACAACATAAACAAGATCAAAGTTTATTAATTAATATTTTTATCCTAGAAGATTTAATGAGAAACAAACCTTATGAAGGCTGGAATACAGAAATTGTTGCGTTCGAATATGACGGAGGAACTGTCTGGTGTGACTGTAGTAATAATTATAGGTTTGGGAGCTCTCACATTCTTTTTACTCTTCATATTCGGAAAAAGACAAATCATGCGATTTGCATTACGGTCTCGGAGAGGGCCTCACGTTCCCATCGGACACAATGCTAAAAAAGTACTAACTTTTTCAATTTGCGGTAACAAAATTGTATTTTTATTTAATTTTATTTGTAGATGCTGAAACGTGAAATTGAAAGGCGTATAGATATAATTCCTCGCATTACTACGGAACCTAAATTAATGGAATCGGATCCACGTTATATAATGCCACCTGGACAACAAATTCCTATTCATTATTATCGATTAAAAGCGGTGGATGATGTCAAATGTTTAGGTAAATATCTAATATTAATCAACCTTGAATTAACCAATCAATTCTTATTTAGAACAAGAAATTAGGTTACAAGATAGTGGATTGAGTCGACATCCTAGTGAAAATTTGCGTGCGTATTTACTATCAACATTGGCTGCTCCTCTTAATGGTAGCGGACAAAGACTAATTCATCAATTTTGTGATTTATACGAACATGCGAGACATGACCCCAGTTATTTCGGGGAAGAAGAATACAAAGCATATCGCCGATTATTACTCAAATTACTTGACGCGTATGTTATTTTTATTTATATTCTAATATTGTCTTAAATGATTGGTTTTTTCAGGGCAAAATTATTAAAATCAACAAATAGTAGTAGAAAATCCTCACCGAATCGGACACCGCAAAAACAAAGGATGCAAGAGAAAAATAGAAATCTGTTGGATCCATCACGGTTACGACCACTGCCAGGACTTTTAGTAGGAAACGATGAAATTTTATGCGTATCATCTGAAAGAACTGATTCTCGTCCTACAAGTCTTATTGCTCCGCTCACAGATAATGAGACCTCGGTGTAAATTTACATCATGCGTGTAGGGCCTGTGTGATTTTATTTGTACATTTATTTATTAATATGATATTAGTAGTTAACATGTTACTTGCTTCTTTTTATCTTTGAAGTTTCCAATAATATGTTTAAATAGGAAACTTTATGTGATCACTTGACATTTTTCAAATAAACACAATCTTTTAAATGTTAATGATAATATATGAGTCGCTTAGAATCAAAATCGGATATAACACATTTTAAATTAATAAATTCGGCACAGTTTTCTTTGGTAAATAATTGTCGTGTCTGATAAATATGAAAAAAAAATTCTCGCAAATGATTTTTTATTCTTTTATAGAAATGTAATATCAAAGTTTTGCATTCTTCAGGCTTAAGGTAAATGTGTGATAGTTTTCAGTAATATATTCAAAATTAGGCAGATGTGACATGTCCCTTTTTGATTCTAAGCGCCTGATATATTTACTTGTTTTTTATCACTAAAAATTTATTTTTAGACTAGTGGATACTCTATATTCAATTACAGCTCTAACTCTGATAAATTCAAAAATGGTCAATAATAGCCCCATATATACAGGATGAAGATTAATTGGCACATAAGCGCCTGTTAACTTTGTAGATCTTGTTAAAAAAAAACGACTTTTTATTTAAAAATAAAATCATTTGGTGCGGATCCACAGAAATCAAACCAGTTTAAAACAAATTACCTGCTCAGGCTGCTCACAGGTAGGGATTGATTTGACTGGACCCGAACAGGGTGTGTTTTAGTTTGAATTTAGTTTTGTTGGAACACAAAACTTTGTTCTTGAACAAGTTAGAACTTGTAGAAAAAAGGGGCTTGTAGAAAAAAAGAATTTTCTTCTTCATTTGATGCCCTGATACACAGTGGCTCATGAAATTAAAATTTTTGTTTGCATTTTGCAAGATGTGTCAAAGTTTTCTTAATTTAATATTAATCATGAATTTGCTGAATTTTTCTTATAGGCAACATACACAAAATTTTCAAAAAGAGGTTATAATTTTGTTTGTCAGTTTGACATTTGCGTAATGAAATAAAATGTCGTGGAAAGGCTTTCGTATTGTTGACGTCACAATATTCAATCCAAATTTAATACTCTATGTTTTTGAATTCTTTATAATAAATTATGTTATAGAAAATGAACAAAGATGATATAAAAATGCTTTATTACTTGTCAAAATGTCAAAATTTTACTTCCATATACTTCATCCATTTACATTTATCATTAAATGCATTGTGATCCCTTAAAATGAGCAAACTTCGTTTGAAAACATCTGTAAGAAACTTCGACTCTTCAAATCGTTTATATGTATTGTTGGTACTAATATCGTACAACCATTCCAAAATCTAAAATCCATACCATAATATACCAGATTTAAAATTGCATTTATTATATTTACCTGTGATACATATGGTGAAAAAGCTTTTGTATTTAAAAGTGTTGCCAAACCATAAGGAAAACCAGCTGAAAATTCTTCAAAAGTTGCACTATTCTGTTTAAAAATATAAAATCCCGATAATACTGATATAGCTATAATGAAAATTGTGCACATAAATATAACTCTTCGCATATCATGTTCATCGGCTAAATCAAGTTGAATTTTCGTCATCAATTCCATTAACCACTTGCTGCAGTTTTCATGATGCGAATGCTTTATAAATACCGGTTTGAAATAATCGTAAAGAATTGGAAACTCACTGAAATTATTAATATATTTAAACATCTTGTATAACTAAATAAAAATCAGTTATTGTGAGGTGACATTTCGTTGAATGATTGAAATACATATTTCATCAACGTTTTATTATTATACAGGGTGTTTTTTTATATATCTATCCTGTATTTCTCCGTAAAATGGCATACAGGTGTCACAAGATAGGTCATTTGAAATTTTCGAAAGGTGCTTGTTTGCAGGCAGGGAGAAACATGTCAAAATAAAAATTGACGTATTTCATTTTGCCCTGATTTTTAAAATATTCGTGTGAAAAACACTGTGTATAATAAATTTTCAAATTTTAAATTATTATATGAAAATAAGTTATAACTTACAACCTTCCAAGCAGTTGTTTTTTAATAACATAGCTTTCAATAAAACTATCCAAATAAATAAATGGATTTTCTGTGGAATGGAGAGCTGCCGAACATCTAATCTTCAAACAACGTGATACTATATTCTCATTAAGAAAATCAAACTGTTTTGGACAACTTAAATCATTTAAATAAGTCAATGGTAGTACACTAACACATTCCAAAAGTATTTCAAATAACTAAAATAATATCAGTGTGGTTTAAATCGTTAAAATAAATACTAATTCTTACATCGTCTTCAAATGCAATGTTTTCAAATATATCGACGATTATTTCCGATATGGCTGCTTTGCTTGATTCTGAAGAGGTTTTTTCCATTAGCATAGCTTGTATTCCTTCAATCATTGTTTTAAGTTCTAGTACACTTTCTTCGTTATTTTTATTATGGGTTTTAATTTTTGTTTTGAGTGTCGTTGATATAAAAGGCTTTAGAACCATTGGTTGGATACTATTGCATAATAATTTTAGTTGTTTGTAAATGAATATGAAGTCATTATTCTGGAATGTAATTGATACTATTGAGATGAAGACCATTTATTTTTGTTTAATTAATAATTAATACTACATATAATTATTGTCAGATTTTTTTCAAACTTTTTTACTTTAGTTTTGAAAACTATGCTAATTCAATTTGATTATAAAGTATTGTAAAATAAATTTAAATTAATCTACAATTATTTTCAACATTAAAATAATAATTATAAAATGAAGCATGTACTCCACAAATGTATGAACAATTAATAAGTATTTAGTTAACTTACACATTCTTTCTGTTGTGTTGCTGCAACCATATAATTGTCAATTAATCTCCTTGCAGTTCCAGAAAGAGCAGCTTGTTGCGAAGCAATAGTGATACAAAGCTGTTTACACTTATCATCATGAATTAACTCTTGTAAAAAGCACCAATCAAACGGTGGTAACGGCCTGCAATATCTTTTAGCCACTAATTTAAAACATTTTAAAAATACGTCTTCATTTTGCCCTATTAAATAGGAACTTGTCTAAAACATTAAATAAATTGCATTGAATTAAATAAATGAATGTATTATATACAACCAAAAGAGCCAATTTGCAAAAAAATGAGTATGATACGCAAATCAATGAGGACAATTGAATTGAAATACTTAATTTCAAAAGTCCGATCAAAATTGAATTGAATTTGTTGGATTTTGAAACTATAGAATCAGAGCCCCCGCGGCGCGCAAGTTTTACGGGAACGGATTAAAATAACACTTAAAAACATTGATTCTACATAGTAATTATTTATATGAAAATTTCATATCACAATTTAATTATCAAACGCGAGGCGTGTGACCGTATTCCGGGAAACGCGCGCCGGCCCTGTATAGGATTCAAATATAATAATAATTAATACCTTACATTTTTTTTAACATATCTTGTAATAGCACCTAAAACACTATAACTAGGCAAATTCATATAAATTGGTTCACTATGTTGTTCGGGCACTTCATATACGCCACGCCTGAAATTTTTGATTTCTTTCACTATTAGTTCAGTTATTAAGGAAACAGCATGTTCTGAATGCATAGGTGAACTTTTCTTTAATATATTTAACCAATTATTACCTAAAATTTATATATTTATAATCATAATAATAGTAAAGTTAAGTAAAAAAATATATGAAATGTCCGCCACCAACGAGGGTGCGGCAATAAAATTTGTCTTACTAATAAAACAAAACAAAAATATATTTATAGTCTAAATTCTTTTTTCTTATTAGAAGAAATTGCACGGTTTTAAAAATTCTGGACGATCCGTGTAAAAACTGTGTGATCTTTTATCGTAAACAAATAATTTTACTTTCTGAATTCAATATTTGATGACCGAATATAGTGAAATTTAACAATATTCATTCTAAAAATTATAAAATTAAAACTCCATAAATATAATAAGAAAGTATATATTTCAACTTATCTTATTCACAAACCATATATACATTTCGACATCTATGTGTCATTATCAATTGTGATTAAATTATAAACAAAAATTTCCATAAAGATGGAGCTATTTTATGAAAACTATAGAAATCTATATATATATATATATATATATATATATATATATATCATGTGTCTTAATGAATTTACTTTCTGTTCCATAGAGAAGGAAAGTGGAAAATATCAATAGGTATGGGCGAGTGACTTATTTTTTTCATGCTGCCAGAGGCGTTACATTCAACATTGTTCGCTATTTCTGCACACTGCACCTGTCGTCATATGCCCCAACTTCGTAGAGCCGACCAAAGTGTGTGGCCTGTTCTGAGCCCTCCTTGTGCCGGGTCTGCACCTTTGAAGCAATTAATTGTCAGCCAACTACAGAATCTTTAAAGGAAATATTGAAGTACGCACGACAATCCTCTGCGACAAATGCGGGCTGCTCCTTTGACTAATACATTGCTTACTTATTATGATATTATATAAATCTGAATTTGCAGTAAAATTGCCAGGTGTAGTTAACCTCTAGCGTCGGTGATTAATCTCAAAAGAGGGCAGAAATAAATCGGCATTAAATAATAAACAAATTTGATTATCCCTACTTTCTATTTACTCTATTAGCATCCACTTCTTCCCGATCAAATTAGTAAGTTTCGCACTCTTAATTTATAGCTGGCAACCGCAATAGCCGTTTAAAAAAACGCGTGGGTTTTCCAGTGCCCAGACGTGGACCTCTGGAGCACAAGCTAAAAAATTGAGACCGGCAAAATTGGTACGTTGAGTTTGTGTACCCTACAAACAATCATCAACAAGCTCTTAACCAACGGTAGTCCCAATAAAGAGGAACATAAAGTATGGTTCGGCCCGCATATAGTATAATGGACCTAGACCCTGGTCCAGATTATCGGCCGTGGTTTTACGCAGTATGCCTTTTGAAGAGTATTATAATACGCACATTCTGATAAGTCTCATACCGGGTTCTTCATATATTAAAATTAACATTTTTCTCTGAAAATTAAGCGGTTACATATGATTTTACCTAGGTTGTCAAGTTTTCATCAAAACAAATGCACGCGGACAAAACGAAATCAGAAAAAAGTTGATTAAACGCACAGAGACTTATTTGGCATGCATACACTTTGCTGTACTAAGAACAAATGCCGTATCTACAAAAAATCGAAAACTAAATTATTATGTTTATACGATTGGATATCTTCTAATTTAAATATATTGTAAAAGAAAATGTCGTATCTAAATTGGATATGTAAAAAATTTTATATTAATGTAGCAGCATGTGCATAAAACTTTCAACTGTCGTAAGTACAATTGCGGTATCCACACCTTACCAAGCAAAAATGCGGTATGAACATCAGCGCAAGTGCAGATACGGCGTTTGGTATTGGCATGCTATCTATTATTCGGTAAATTCTGTTATCATGAAGTGTAATAAAATATTTTTAATACATAATAAAAAGTAATTTTCTTGTTTTTTTACATTTTCCACTACCTAAAAATTCAAAATGGTGATTTCAACGGAAATATACGATTTAGAGGACCCTAAGTCCAAAAAAGAGATTTTTAGAAAAATGTCTGCATGTATGCAGCCGTGCTAAGAACAAACGTATACAAAAAAA
>JARJEC010156982.1:0-13935 GCA_030264575.1 Tachinus sp. AB-2021 | reverse complement strand
ACTGAAAGTTGAAACCCGATCTTTATGTTATTCTAAATTTAAATCATCAGTTAAAAACTATCTATTGTCAAACGCATGTTACAGCATCGAAGAATTTTTAAATGCTCCTATTTTAGATGTATAGTTAATGTTCTTAGAATTTTAAGATATATAGAGCTATATAAGATATATACGATATAAGTGTATTTTATAATATTTGTAGTTGTATTGTTCTTTGACTTTTCATATCCAAATGTATTTGGCTTATATCTTTAAATATACTAAATATTAGCATAGGCAGAGTGAGTAGTTTTACGCCTTTTTGTAGAAAAATTAAAAAATACCAGAAATCCATCTGGAACACAAACTATCAAGCCAAGCTATGAATTAAATCTTAAAAGATTGAAATAAAAAAGATTAAAATTAAAACAAAAATGAACCAAATAATTGATCAACATATAATAACATAATACAGTAATTTCAAATAAATTTGTTTGCAGAATGTTTTATGAAAGAAATGCAATTGCAATATAAGTATGTTTTATTAAATACTTTCCTATAGATAAAACTTTAAATGCATTTATAACATTTTTTATTGTATAAATCAATATGCACGTAAACGTACAAACATTTCAAATAAAACAAGCACATCAATTAAAGCCACGAATAATAATAAATACAAAATATGCTGCATAATAAATACATCAAGTTACCCTACTTGCAGTGACCAATATTTCACCAACTGCCATCATATATCAAATAATCATAATAAAAAACCGTATGAAATTACACATGAAGATATTAGCGGGGCAATCATACAAGCATAACGAGTTAACACATTCACCATCGTCAACGAGACGGAAAATTAAATTACATTGCACTATTTGACTCGGGCCGCAAATATTCTGCTCACACAAAGATTCGAGGCATTCAATTTGGACTGTTCTATATTTATAAATTTATTTATTTTTTCCCAAACGACGGCAATTGTTTGTTGCAAATATTTGACAGGAATATACGCCTTGTAAATTACGTGACGTTTCTTGTAGTTAGTATCTGTTCGGCATTATAGTGGTCCTGGAAACTATAAAGGGGACCAAAGGACAAAGCTTACCCAAACAATACATAATGATAGTATTACACACTGTGAGGTTATGTTAGTATTAGGTAATGTTTGGTTATTGAGTATAGAATCTCCCCATCCGTGTACAATAAACACGAATTACTGTCAAATTGTATTAGATTAAATTAAACTACATATTGCTACAATACTCTACCATCAACTTAGGGAATGCAGAAAAACATTTTGTTATTATTTATGCAGAGTGCATTAATAGTACATCTAATATAATAAATTGTATTTTTAATATTAAGTTGACAGTTTTAAATTATTTTACGTCAAGTGTTATGTTAATGCTATTTTGATAATCGAAGATTTTCAGAATTTTTAATTTTGTCGCGGAATAAATTTAGACTTTCTGAATATATTTTAAGAAACCAGCAACAAAAAATGTGTGTAATCAACACTTGCGTTAATCTCGATTCATAAGTATTAATTATTGCCAACGCTTGTTGATTAAATAACTAGTTTAAATGGTGTAATAATAAATAATAAAAAGTCAAATAATATTACTTAAAATATGCGACAAATATCACAAAAATGTCAAAATGATTTCATAAATCCATATTCTATTCTCTTAACCTAATAATCGTCTTTAATTAACTTTTAAAGCACTTGACTGCAAAATAAGAGTAATCTCAATTGGTATTATTACTGATATAGACATATTTTTAAAAAATTAACAGAACTTTATTAATTACTAGATTAATTTTTGTTGCTATGAATATTGATTTTTAAGCCGCAATAATTTTGTCATTTTGCTACATTTTAGTCAAAATTTAAAACATTTGAATATTTTTACTATAAATTCGAGATCTTTTTTAATGTGCTGGAAAATATTGAGAAAATTGCGGGAGATGTCGACACAATATTAGCAGAATATTTATTTATTAAAAAGTATTATCGAATATAAGAAATATCTCAATAACTGCAATTTTATTAAATATTAAAAAAAGATAAGATGTAGATGTTCTAGCTCTTCAACTGCTTTAATTTTTTAATATTTTTTTTAATATTAAAGCAATAGTTAAAATAGCATAGTAAAATAATGAGAATATCATGCATAAACATGAAGAAATGTTGAAGAACTGAGAGTCAGGTAAGATGTCTATAGAAATCAAACAAACAAGCAAGTACATTGCTGACAAGATTGAGTATAAAAAGTATTATTAGTGACCACCACAATTACCCTTTTCCCTCTCAGTTTATACACTATAGATCTCAACTACAATAAATTACCGCTAACAACCAAAAACTACGCAATATCTTAATAGACCGGCTCTGAAGGGAAGTGAGTATGCATAATGTGAGGACGGAATTCCACCAATAAATTTTAGTTAAGAATACGTCATAGAAATAATCTGAATCTTGCTGGTTAATTTTTTGGTACATTTCTTTTTTACCACCTTTCCTCATATTTGTTAAGTAAATTGATGGAATACATGCACTAAAGTCAATTTAATTATGATTAAGTCATACTTATTATAATTGTTCATTATTTAGGTATAGGTTTCCCAAGGATAAAAGGTATGTTTGTACAAACCCCTCTGTTGCAGCTTTCAAACATTGCTTTTTACTGCTAAAGCTACTGGTAGTATTGCAACCACTTACAGCATCTAATGTTGGCAAAATACATATGCTTTCACCCAAGGATTTAGCAGCTAAATGGCTTCATAGAATGTATTTTTTTGTATGACATCCGTTGAACCATACATCTAGACAACTAACATTTTTTAATTCTTTCCAGTAGTAAATAGCCAAGATAAATACATCTGTATCAACGCTGAGAATATTAACAAGAGCTGATTCTTAAAGATACTTCATTCAACATCCTTGAATCAGCTTCTAAGTGGTTTGATTGTAATTCCGGTACCTCATAAAATAAAGAACCCTGTACTTTATAACATTTTGTTGGATCATCAAATCCTCTACAAATGTATATCTCGCAATCCTCTTTTATTTGTACATATTTTGGAGCATTATTGATAAGATATCAAACAAGTTGTAATTTATTTTGAGTACTTGAAAAAAAATTTGCAAAGCAGGAATTTTAGTTGAATGACTTGCAATTACAATTTTTAATAGTTTTGCCTTTACTTTGCACTCCAAAAATATTATTGAAATGTCGTCAAATCTGTCGAATATTGCATCTATCCTTTTCACGCCAGGCTGATCTAAAAGTTGAATGATTCTTTTGAAAAAAGCATTAGCAAAATCACCAAGTATTAAACTTTTTCAACTGAATTTGGTGAACAAGTGACATGCCATCAACAATGTAAATTTTTGGAGTCTTTAAATCAATAATGACTTGCTTCGAGTTCGTACCACAGTTATAATTCTTTTTGAATTTCAAGGATGAATTGTAATTTTGGTGCTTTCTTGTAAAATCCGTCGTTGTCAAAAAGATACTGGCAGTAGTCTAATATTTCATACGATAATATTTTTGTATCAAATCCACGTTGAAAAGCCAACCTTCATGAATGATTTTTGGAAAATTGTTATTTTTGTTACGCCTGTTCTTCTGCGGTTGCTATGCTAACGCTGGTGTGATTGGTATGTTAAATTATGATGTTTATGTTTGTTTTACATCATTGTCACTAAGTAAGCCGATGGTTTTGATGGGAGCAACAGCATATAAGGTGACTTTCGAACCACCAGTGGTTTGAAAGCGGGATTAAAGTTGGTCACATTTTTGGGGTTTGAACCCACGACCTCTAACTTGCTAGGCTAGCGCTTTACAACTGAACTATCCACTATAATATATGATAATTATGATTATGATCCCTTTTACAAGAGGGGTTTTGTTTCAAACATTTGGGAGTGATTACTGATTTTAATTAACATTTGCTGTATTATTGAATTCACAAAAACTATGAAAAGGTTTCTAACCATCATAAATTGCAACTGTGTAAATATGAATTGTCTGCAATAAGAGTGTTATTTAAAGACCCTATTTATTGTTTATTTGTTTACATTGTTTATATTGCATATAATATTTTTATTTCCTAAAATTACAATAAAAATATAAAATAATTTCAGCTGAATATAAAATCTAAAGATATTCTGCAGAATGCTAAAACTAATATTTTTCCGCTAAAAGAGGACTCAAATTCTCCAAATCTAGCAAAATTCCGCTAAATTGGCATCATTGACTGAGCGGCCAAGCGTGCTATACTTACCATACGGTAGAGATGGGAAGGGACTAGAAAGGACTGCTGCCGGCAAGATCTAGTTGTTCATTGTTTATGGTTTCAGGTATAAGAATCCGAACATAGTTCTCTCTGCTCTGATTGTTTATTCGATTGCAATAACCGGTTGAAGTGATCCTCGTTGTCGTCATCGTGGACTACTGGCGGTAAAGTTTTGTCACATATTTGACCTCAGCAGTGTTTGCATATGGAACACCTCAGACCAGCATTGTGACAAAAGCAAACTACTTTGCTTTTGCTTATTTGACCTTACTCGAAAGACAAATAACACATTTCAAAACCACCAATTTTTCCATGTGCAGTAGAACAAGTCCCGTTTTTTTGACTATTTTAGCCAAATACCTTTCTGCTATTGTCAGACATTGTGGGGAATAACAACTATTATACCTCTTTGGATATGAAAGTTTCCATTTCCGTCAAGTGTCATAATATTCAAATTAGCATTATCGAATTGTCAAAATTGTTCATTTTTTAGTTCAGTTTTTTTGACTATTTTTGGCGAATATCTTTCTGCTTTTGTCAGACTTTGTGCGGAATAACAACTATTATACTTCTTCGGATATGAAAGGTTCCATTTCCGTCAAGTGTCATAATATATAATTTAGCATTATTAAATTCTTCATTTTTTAGTACCGCTTTCAAAGCTAATTTATTTTAAAACTAAAAACTTGTCCGTGAAAAAATAATATTTTTGTACAGAATTACGTCGATTCCTAAAAGAATTTACGTGATAGAAGTCTGGTTAAATTCATTACAGCGTGTGATAAAACTGTACACTATTTTTCTAAATAAACATTTCTTATCTTTCAATATAAAGCAGTCCGTTAGTAGTTCCTGAAATTTCTAATTAGCTTTAGGTCATCAACTTTACAAAAGTCAGATTAGAGAAAACCTTTTAACTTTATATACTTGTCTTATGTCTGCTAAAATTATTTTGCAACTTTAAGCACACGTAGTTTTTTTTTGGGGGTCGCCTTGCTAGTTGCTATACTATTTATCAATAAGAATTTAAAGGATTTAAAAAAATTTTAATATTTTGGAGAAAAAACAACTGTTTTTTGTGGTTACTTTGACAAAATATCGTTGCCATAACTCTGATAGAGACATAATTTATTATTATTTTGAATGTTGCCTTTTGCTTCATATCATGCAACGCATTAGTTTGAGTTGTTTTTGAGATAGGTGTGAATTGGTCTTATTATCTCATATACGGTTTCCTTTCACGAGAATTGCAAGAACAAGTTAAAAACAAAGATTGACCACATCTAACAGAAATGATTAATATGACAATAAAACAATAGAGAGAGAGAGAGAGAGTGAGTGCAAGCAAAAAAAGGAGGAAACTTAAGATGACTTGTGCTATTGGTTTTAGCTGCTTACTAGAGGTGTTCTATTTTAAAATGTTAGCATTTAGATAACTTGCAATGTCAGGAAAAATTATAATATTTAAACAAAAAAAAAAGGTTTAAAAATTAGAAAAAAATTTAAACCAAATATGATGTAATTAAAATTCTTGTTGAATTTAATTTGAATACATTTTTTTAATCAAACTTTTTCTAAAATGTTTTTTAATTTTTTCTTGACCAAAACCAACAAAACGTAAGATTGAAATAATTATAAAATATAACTTAAAATTTGATTTTTTAAGTAAATACAAATTCAGATTATAATAATATATTAGTCAACATTTATAAAATTTTTTTTTGAAAACCTAAAAAGTAAATAAACATATTGAAAATTTCTAAAACTATAAGAATAAAAATTTTTTCTAAAGGTGGAAATATAAAATGTTCTTTTCTCAAATATTTCTTTTTTTTTTATTACTTAAATCATCACTTTTTTAATGGTAGTTGAATTAACGTCAACATCGGTGATTGGTTAAAAGAATAACGGCTATACCGTTGTTTTTAAAAAAATCATTTTTTTAAGTTTGATTTATTAAAGCGGAATATTTTAGAATTTACTATTATATTAAAAACCCCATTGTTTTTTTAATCAAACGTAAAAAATAAATAAATTTTATGTTTTATATGTTTTTTATTAATTTTTTAAAAATAATTTTGAATTTTCATTAAAAATTAAATAATAATCTTGTAATTTCTCTTGATTGTACGGCTATTATAGCGATTTTAATTAAAAAAATACAATATTATTACGTATTATAAAATATTTACATATATTTTTTAAAGCTGCAAGAGCGTATGAAAGTTTTTGCTGTTTATGTAACTAATTTATAAACATAGAATAACTTATAAATAATATTGAATACATATTATAAAATCGTAGAAAAACAATAAAAAATCAAAAATAGATTAGAGAACAGCTTCAATTTTTTGTTGTTGTTATTGTTAGGCTTTGCACAAGCAAAAGCAAGCATATTAGCATAATACTAGATGGTTAAATAAAGGGGTTACATAACCGGAAAACAACTGGGGTGAAACAGCATCATCCCCACGTTTAAACGAATAATAATTATAGGCATTATGAATCACAGGAGCAGTACATGTCATTGTGTTGATTTATTTTTTCAATTGCAAACTTTCAATCAAAATTTACAAAAAAAAGTTGATAATCGAGCATTTATTTAATATTAAATTATTCATATTTTTCAATCAATTTTTTTATATATTATGAAATTGATTTGTGATTCTTATTTATCACTATTAAATTAGTTAAAATAATATATATTTAATTTTCTCATTGTTAAAGAATCATTGATCGCATACTTTCATGCGGTAAAGTTTGCATGTACTTGGTCGGATTATATTGTTTATGTTCTTTTCTAAATTAAATATAGTTTTCGCCCACAAACTTCGGAATAAAAGCTGCTTGGCTATAAAGTTTGGTATGAATATTCCATTCATAATTAATGAAGTTTTAAATTCAGTGTAATTCTACGGTCTCTCTTAAATTGCACATATTTACATACATTATTCATTCTTCATTCATCCATTCATTAAAAAATATTCAAATTGAGGTGTAATTTGTAATATATTTAAATGTATAGAAAATAGTTTAACAAATAAACTAATAAAGGAATCAATTGGTATAATGGAAACAGGATGGTTCCATCATGTTTACGAAAGCGCTTGTTAAAAACAAAGCAAATACTTTTGTAGAAAATCTGGTTGGAAATGAGAGCACATCGGTATTGGTAGAGTTGAAGTGTACTTTCCCTCTGAAAAGTTGATCTCTAGTAAACGTTGCGTCCCTCTCGCCTCTTTCTCTCCCTCTGCTCCGCGTCTACCCACAGTAGTTTAATATCTGACTAGGGTGTAGTCATCTATCAGATCCTAACAGACAAGAGTTTTATTAAAAGTCGGAGCAAGCACGTCAATGGGCTGCTCCGCTGCTGGCAAAAGGGGCGACTGAAGACGCCGAAACTCCAACTTTATATACCTTCATATATATATACATATATATATATATATATATATAAACAATAAAATTCCATTTTTTAATATTATATTTCACCACATTCGCACCACATTTAAGCTCTAAGTAATTTAAATTTAAATAAAATATACACATATTTGTTGATTTGATATATTTTACAAAAATGTGATTAAGTTAGATATTACACATTTTAGGAATTATTTGAATTGCGAAATTTATTAATAAAGATCAAAAATACCTAGGATTCTTTAACAATTGAGTTTCAATCAACAAATTGATTAGTGCTGCAATAATTCCACTTCAAAAACTATGAGGTAATGGAAGAACTATCTAACAAACTCCCACGAAGCGGGAATGGGAGTGTCCACTGAATAGTGACCTAAAGTTGATTTAGTGAATGAACCACGTCCTAAAGTCAAAGCAAACAAAACTCCCCTTTTTACGTTAGAAACTTGTTCTGGACAATTCAATTCAGAGTGAATGTAGGAAAAAACCATTTGATCTATTTTGCTCTAAATTCCGCTGTAAAAATAAAAGTATTGATTGAATCCTTCCGTGACATAATGCAAATATCAACGTCAAATATGATATATTCATATCTCCGCATTATGAGTCGTCAATATAATGCGGGCTGGATTGACGGCGGGTGGCCCTGTGTATTAACGTGAGACGGCCGCTTCGACACACTTCGCATTGAGTTATAATCCTTGCGCCAACAGGATGTGAATAAAGGATTATTAGCCTGTGAAATATGTTTATATCGTATCTATAGTACATGGGTTTTTATTGTATGATGATATCCATGGATGAGGCAACGGGGGGGTTTGATTTAGAGTTAATCACGATTTAAATTTTTTATTAATATTGGACGATTCAGAACGAGGAAAGCAAAATAAAATAAATAAACAAACAATTATTGTCTAGTATATTAAAACTAAAATAACTTGATCATTATTACTGCAATAGCTTTAATTGACAATTTGAACTGTAATGCCTAGGCAGTAAACAATTTTAATAATTCATAAACTAAGTTATGGTGACTTTAAATAATACCAAATGTAACAAAACACAATTATTATTTATTATAATAAGTTACACTATTACAATTGTTGAGAACCAATGGTTGTTGTTCTTCGACATTCGTTTTAATAGCTTAGTTCAGTTTACTGTGAATAATTGTGCTTGTGCTTTTAAAAATCTTTTCATTTATGTTAGATTTGCTAGCCACTAATTCTCAATGTACCTTTTGACCGCATTTGAAGACCAAACAAATTTATAAAACAGTATCGTTAATTGAAACATTCTGAATTTGGAACATAATTGAAACATATCATATCTTTAACAAAAAAGATTTACTTCCAACCTCCATATGTTTTAACCATACTGATATCTCAAAGTTTACTAACAATGTTGCTAATGATATTCTGAAGCAGTGTATAGTGTATTCTTTAAAATTTGAAAATTTTAAATATTCGGTTATTTCTGCAGACATTTTTTCTAATTGATGGATACCAATATATTGTTTACAGTTTCTTCCTACTGGATAGTTTAAAAAGAATCTTGATGTTTCTAAATTTGAGCGGCAAGAAGTGTACTTTCTATAAACTTACTAATAATCTTTAATCACAACCGATCTAGCATTTTTCATTTTAGTATCTGGCAATGTAATCAACAATTTGTCTCCCAAATTTTAAATATCTTTTAGTATTATCTTCAACAATTTGTTGTCAATCCAAATATCAATGCCACCCAAAGAAATATTATGAAAGTAATTTTTTTATAAATCAAACATTTACTATAAATATTACCTTTATACACAAGCAAAATGGCAAAATTTTTCAACGTCATTTTGTTTTAAAACTCTAATTTTTTATGTTTATATCCGCTCGATTGGCGCTTTAAGTAAGCAAGTTTTTGATATTTAGACACATTGATGTTGTTATTGATGATCAAAGTAATCTTCAACATTGAGTAAATGCCCTATAAAGAGAAAAAAGATTTCATTTTTTGATAATTCTGCAAAGTACGCCAGCAAAGTTTCTTCTGAATATACCTTCTAAATTACTATAAACTTTGCAAGACTTATCAGGCAGTAAAATCAATTCTACAATTTTTTCAGTTTCTTTAATTTTGTCCCTTAATTATTCAGCATTACTATCACTCATATTTTGCATTCTAATGTAAAATTTTATATTTTTTATTCGTTAAATACCAGCCTCACAAAAAAATTAACGAAGAATAATAAATAAGGTTGATTGTATAGAAACAACTCTGTATGGGTCACCTTAATGTAATCGTATTTCTAGATTATTTTGCGTATTTAAAAACGTAAATTAAAATAAATTAGACCCTGTTTGTAGGAGATGTCAAGTTATTTAATATATTTTTTAATATTCTTTTACATATATACCACTCATTGCTAACATGCATATATTTTGCAATTTGCTTCTTTTATATTAGAAACTCAGATACAAACATTGAAATTTTCGCTTTTTGGCTCGTAGCACATTTTTTTTGAAAAGTTATAAAAAAGTTTTAGGAGAAACGTGTTCCAAATATTTTTCCTAACATTAAAAAAATTATCAAAAGCAGCCAAGGTATAAAAAATCACTCTTATGTCAAGACGCAATAGAAAATGTTGGTAGCTTTGGAAATTAATTTCAGTGATTGGAAAAAACCCTATAACATATCATTGCAAACACTGATATATTTTGCAATTTGTTTCTTTTATATTAGAAAATTAGATAAAAAATCGAAAACGTTGCTTTTTGGCTTGCAGCACATTTTTTGGAAAGTTATAAAAAAGTTTTAGAAGAAACTTGTTTCAAATATTTTTCCAAACATTTAAAATTTTTTTATCAAAAACAGCCGAGGTATAAAAAACCACTCTTATCTCGTGACACAGGGAAATTTTGATGAATTTTGAAGGATCGGTGCTTAGAAAAAAATCCTATAACATATATGCTACTCATTGCAAACATACATATATTTTGCAATTTGTTTCTTTTATATTAGAAAATTAGAAAAAAAATTCGAAAACGTTGCTTTTTGGCTTGTAGCACAATTTTTTGGAAAGTTATATAAAAGTTATAAAAGAAACATGTTCCAAATATTTTTTCAAACATTAAAAAAAAAAATCAAAAGCAGCCGAGGTATAAAAAACCACTCTTATCTCGTGACGCGCTAGGAAATTTTGGTGGATTTTTGAGGATTGGGGCTTGAAAAAAAACCCTAGAACAAACCCACAAAAAAATAGCGTAGTAATTAATTTTGCCATTTTCACAACTACCCATGCACTGGCCTACGGCTATTTTTGTAAAATGGTTGAATGTATCAGAAACCAAAAAAATGTAAAATATAATAAAAAAAGTTGTAAAATTATTTTGCAAATTTATTAAAACTAAATGTTCAATAATTTTTAATAATATGAAGAACAATATCAAATGGTCTGTACAATCTTTAGATGTTATGTAAAATGTCATAAGATTGTAATTGTAAAATTTCTAAAAATGTTAAATACTATGTAAATTACTGAGATATTGGTAAATGTTGAAAAATTATGAACCATAGGAAATATTAAAAAAAGTAGAGAGCCATCATGAGATATCTGGTAGATGTAAAACTTCAAAATTCATTTTTAAGAGAAGCTATGTATATTTGTCCACCATATTGTCACTATCACTCATGATTTGGTTTCTCAATGTCAGTAATGCCGTTTTTTTACCATAACTAGGTGATCATAGCAACAGGCGTTCTATCACGCCATTTGAGGTTTTATCAAGAGAAGAATTTTGGAAAAATTTGAAATACAGTTGACTCGCGACAATCTGACAGTAACGGGACCGGGGTGCTGTAGGATTATCAAAAATGTCGGATTTCTAAAAAATAGAATAGTCACGAGCAAACAAACCCCAACAAAACTGTGCGTCTCTGTGTCTAGACTACCGAGCGTGTCAAACTGTCAAATGTCGAATTATTGCGAGTCAATTGTATATTACAATCTTGCCAAATATTGTAAAAGAAAGTTACAAAATAATTGTTTCAAAATGTTGACTTTGGTTAATATCATTATATTATTAAGGACATTTTTAGTTAAAAATTGTCTAATAACATTTTTTTTGGGCAAGTGGATCGGAGAATTTAGAAAATTGAAAAGTTGAATCAAATTCAAGTGCTTGTTACAAGTACTGTTTTTATAAAAACGTGGTTTTAAAGGTTTTTAGAAAATATAACTTGGGTTTTGTAGTATCAAATATTGCCATGACAGTCAACTAAAGAAGTCCACGTTTGAATCAACTTTGTTTAACTATATAAAAATTCAGGAAACGTTGGTAAGATGTAAATATTTTAATTGCAAAAATCCTTTCAAAACTTTGTTTTGTTTTGTTGGGCTTTTTGAGCTCCAGAAAATTTAATTAACAGAATGTCTTAAAATTTTTCTTGTGACTGTTCAAATTTTGTTAATATTAATTTTTAGGAAAATGATAGTCGGGATGGCATACCCGATTGCAAATCAAATGTTTATATAAGTTAAGCGCTCTACGTATCAAAGGCAAAATTCTAGAGTAACAATCCATAACTCAACACACATAAGATAATACATAAGAAGACGAAGAAATGGGATCGTTTCTAGTCAATCTTGATCTTACACCGAACCCTTAACAAAAATAGTTTATATAAAATAAGTATATAAAATAAAATAACTGCGATAAAAAAGGTTTTTAAATTATTTTCATCTAATTACTAAGTATATAATATTACAGTAGTATTTGTATTTGTTGGGTTTCACCCAAACGGCCATCAACCTCTAGGTTCTTTAACCGTGTTTATGTAGGTTATTTATACGTTTAGTTAAGCTTTGTTACTCTAGAAATTTGCTCCGATATCTAGAGCGTCATTAATTCTATCTAAATGGCGAATGGTACCAATAAGCGGAGTTATCGTACATCCAAGTGCCAACCGTGATTAACGTTGCTTAACTTTTGCAAACATTTGACATTGGCCGTATAGAATTTATAATATTACATTCCGTCAAAATTTACAAATTCATCAAGACTATAAAGGCGCTTTTCAATAGGAATTCTTTTATTTCGGCTTTGTAGCATGACATTGGAAACTTTTTTTTTTCGTAAAATATTAATTATATCATTTAATTACATAATAATTTATATCAGTTTTTTATTTGGATAATCTTAAGTAGTTAAAATATACATCTGTTTCTACTCAAGTTAACATGATTATGTAAACAAAAATTACGAATGTCTTTTTGTGTTTATTTTAAACATTTCAAAAACAGTGTACACTTTTTTTAAAAACCTAGTGAGGTGTTGACCTTATCAAGTGGCCCTTGCACATGGTATTACCTTTCGGTTTTTTTCTCTGAGCAAGTTCTGATAAATGTCCTTCTCATTTTCTATCTAATATATTGCTGTTTTTATGGTTTGAGGTGGTCTGATTTCTGCTTCGCGTAAATCACAGTCATGCAGCGGCACATATTGTCCCTTGCCCAATTTCACCTGTAACAGTTTCTTTTAGGACGTAGTGAGGTCTTGGCCCCATCAAGTGGTCTTTGCGAATAACTTGCGCATGGTATTACCTTAACTGTTTTCTTCTCTGCAAAAATTCTGATGTTCTTGTCATCCTCCATATAATTCTTGCTGTGGTTATGGTTTAAGGTGAGCTGGTTTCTGCTTTGTGGAATTCACACAGTCATGCTGAGGCAACAGATGCTGTCCCCGGTCCATCTCCACGTTAGCGTTTCCTCTATTTCTTACCTTCCCATCCATCTTTGCTTTCTCTTTTTTCTTCCAATTTTAAGTTGTTTAGTCTGCTAGTATGTTTTGTCCTCGGGTATGTTTTTAATTTTTTGAAATCTTCATTCATTTTTTCCTCGCTGTATCCTTTCTCTTTCTTAAAAAAAAATGTATGCAATTCCAATAGTTGGATGCCTTTGGTAGACCTAAGTTTACTAGTTTAACTTATATGGAGATTCTTGAGTCTCCATTGGGGATTATTTCTTCATGTCTCCTATTTGCCAGATATATTTTGAACATTTCAAAAGTTATATTTTCAGTCATTCTTAATATAGAGTGTAAACCATTTGAAAATTGTTTTGTCAGTTCCGTAATTCTACTTTCCCTGAGCAATTCTTTTCTTCTCTTTCTTATCTCCGCAATTTCGCTTGGTACTATTGTTTCCGTGAATGTTCTTTTCATTTCAATTTTTTCATAT
>JARJEC010156969.1:0-14712 GCA_030264575.1 Tachinus sp. AB-2021 | reverse complement strand
TGTTGTTTTCCTTTTGTTTTTCTTGATCTTTTTGCAATCACCCAGTACTATAATTGTTTCTCCCATTGTCTATACATGGAAATTAATTCCTCTGCTGCTTTCTTTAGTTTTTCTAAATAACTTTTGCATTTTTTGTTTCTGTTCTTCTTTTTTCTGCTTGCGTGGTTCTCTTTATTTTTTCTCTATCCATCGTTTTTTACGTTCCATCCTTTTTTCCTTTTTGTTGGTATTATATTGTATGTAATTATATGTAAACTCGACAATTTTTCTTCTGTCTTCTACTACTGCAGTCATTTCTCAATTGGTTATGATAAAGTCAATGTATAATTTATATCTTTTTCTTACAAATGTTGACTTTATTGCATTTGGAAGATTTACTGACGCCATCATTTTTTCAAGAATTGTTTTTTTGTCACATACAAACAAACGTTAGAACGTGCTCGGAACAGTCCCAATCACACAAACAAACAGAGCTATAACATGAAAGAGGCGATTTATTTGTCCTTGTTACTTAGTTTTTATAGCTCTGATTTAAAATTAAACATGTTGAATGTGAGTTGTTAGTTTGGTTGTCTAAATTTATTTGTGGCTTTATGACTTTGCTTATGATAATTTCAAATAAAAAATTAAATAAGATATTGAGTTTATACTACACGTGAACACTGCATCCAAGTGTTAACTCAATATTGTATTTTAAACGTCAATGTGGTATTTTATTTGAAATGATCATAAACAAAATCACAAGTAAATTGAAAAATTCTGTGTACGCCACCGTTGCAACAACTTTATTGCAATATAACATGTTTGCCAACTTACGAATAATTTTATTTTTAAAACAATTATAGATAATAAAAAATTATATCGTTTTGCACAATTGCATATTTAACTCATTTTGCTTATTCACTTATGCAGCTTATGCTTTTTTACCAGAGCATTTTAATATTTTAATAAATAATATAATAAAAAATAAAAGAGTCTTTGTTTTGGAGACACCGGTGGTTGGTGAATCGTGTCCTGTCGTGTCAAGTCGTGGCTGTCGTGTCCTGTTCTCATATGGCAATTGTTGAATTGGCAGCCGATGATTCGTGTAATAACCTACAAATTATGTGTCAGAAATTGTAATTTTCAAGACAAATCCATTCAAAATTATCATTGTGGAATAACTTTCGGATGGGATTAACAAAATAAGGTAATTTTTATTAACTGTGGTTTAAAATACATTAATAAAACGAATGACTAGTTATTTTATTCTAAATCAATTAAATTGAAGTGTAATTTAATGTTTTGTTAAATTAAGATTAATTATCTTGTTTTTTAATGGCAACTTTCTGTATTAAAAAATATTTTTTTGGAAATACGGTTTTATTAGTTAAATAAATTATATTATGTTTTACATTACGTTTATGCATAGTTTGCAATACTGATAGTCATAATAAGTGATAATTTAAGCGTATATCGATATTTTTCATCATAGGAAAAATAATTTTTTCCGTCTTATTGTCAGCAAATTCAAGCGACCTTTTAGCAATTCAGCGATATTTTCGTGGCCGTTTTTCCTTGCGTGATATTTCGCAGTTTTGCCCCAATGATCTTGGATTGTTTTATCAGCCCCTTTTTTCAATAAGAATTTTACCATTTCAATATGACCACTTTTGGCAGCATTTGTTAAAGGCGTTTCTTCGCTGCCATTTGTTTTTATGTTGACGTGTAGACCGTAGTCTATGAACAATTTGACAATTTCAATATGTCCTCTTTCTGCAGCATAATGAATTACCGTCCAACCCTTGAAATCCTCGATGTGTAAATTGGCCCCTTTATCCAAGAGCATTTTTGCCATTTCCGTATTTCCAGTGAAAGCAGTGATGAACAAACTCGTTCGTTTTTTATCGTTCTGTATATTGATATCCATGCCTTTTTCTAAAAGCATTTGCACGATTTCCGCATTTCCTATGTAAACGGCTGTATGCAATCCCCACCAGTTTATAAGCCGTATGTTCGGAATTTCTGTAAAAATTATCTCTAAAACATTAGTTTTTTCGCTTTCGCAAGCTGCGTTTACTAATTTCACAGTGTTTGGAAAATTGAGTCCTTGTTGCAGAAACATCAGCACAATTAATCCGTGGCCGTTACTGGCCGCATATTGCATAGCGTTCTTTTGATTCTCATCCGTCATATTAATGTCTGCATTTTTTTTCAATAACATTTTTACCACGTCTTTCTGTCCGTGGCGCGCTGCCAGTATTAAGCAAGTTTCGTATTTATTAGTAACCACGTTTATATTAACACCGTTCTTTATCAGCAGCTCCATGGTGATTTGTTTTCCGTTTTTGGCCGCGTGGTGTATCGGCGACCAACCGTTACTGTCGGTAGTGTTTACGTTTGCGCCCATTTTGATAAGTAAAGATGCCAATTGATGCAAACCGTGCTCGGCTGCCGACGATAATGCCGTTTGTCTGTTATTGTATAAGAAATCGATGTTATTTTCATTTTTATCAAAAAATTCGATGTGATTGTCGTCGATTTGGTTCCTTAAAATACCTTTGCAATCTTCCATGCACGTCTCGAACTTATCTATTTGTCCCGCTTGCACGGCATCAAATAACGCGGCGAATTTCATACCCGGCTTGCTGATAAATGTGGTATTTTGTTCGGTTATGAATTTTGTCAGGTTTTTGTGGCCCGCTTGATATGCCAAATAATATGATGTCGAGTAAAGAAACGATTCGGGATCCATGTTTGCTGTATCTGAATCTGAAAACAATGATTAGATGTAGTTTGTAGCCATTTTTAATGCTAGGTTTACACGAGCAAGTAAAACTATTGCAAGTTCATATTTGAGAGTTTTTGCACTATCTCAGAGTCTCGTAGACTGTTTACACTACACAATTTATTTGCAATTACTCTCAGATACTGGACTTGCGATAGTTTTACTTGCTCGCTTATTCAACATTTTACTACAGCGCAGCTAATATAATGTCGGCTTAATTCGCAAAGGTTGTAAGGCCACATATGATCAAAAATAAAGTAGTAATGATATCTGGTAAAAAAAGAATAAAGCTATTGTTTTTCGATATTGTCATAAATCTCAAAAAATCATAAAGTTACAAAATATATAGTAAGTCCCTATTAATTAGAGCTTCTGTCGAGACGAGACGATGTTTTGTTTCCTCGAGATTATAAAAACTATATCTCGTCGAGATCTTAAAAAATCTATCTTGTCGAGATTCTCGACATATCAATCTCGAACTCGCTCTTAAATCTCGACAAGATTTAAAAAATATTTTTAATTTTATACATAATATATTTTATATTTATTAAATAAACTTTTATTAAAATAATAATTTTATTTATGCATTTCTTTAAATGTGAGATCTCGTTTTGCTCTTGTCTTGATCTCGATCTCGAAAAAGAAAAAAATTTATCCGGATCTTCATTTTGGGAAGAGATCGAGGTTTTTCACGTCTCGGTAGAAATGTTGCACCAGGCAAACGGAAACGAGATGACCAAAAAAGGTCTCGTTCGAAGACGATGAGAAAAACAAAAATAATATTTTTTGTTTTGCAATCCAGAGATGTAATAATTATACTATGAGCCCAGAGGTAGTTAACTAAAATTCTTCGAGAGGTGGCAACACGGCATGTTTGGAGTGTCCGTGTGAACGATCCTTTTATTTGTTAATATGTCGGGCCCAACTTAAAATACGAAACTTATACTATTTTTATTTTTAATTAGTTTTCATATTTAATTTATTTTGTGATTATTATTTTAATAACTAAACGGATAAAAGAAATTTTAAGATGATCGAAAATATTGAATTGAGTTTTGGTAATGAATAGAAGAAGATAAACACATGTAGTTAGAATCTGACGAACAAAGATAGATACAAATAAAACTGTTATGGAGGTTATGACGAAAAGAATAAAAAAATTTGTGTAGCTATTGTAATGTGTGTGGACAAATGCATACTCACAAGTGATTCTAAAAGATCAACAAAAGCGTTTTGATCTTTTGACTTATTTGGATGTAATTGTTAAACATTTGATGAGTGAACATTCTTGTAAGTGACTCATTGATATTTCTTGATTTAGGTTCATAAATACAACAATTAATAAAAAGTAATGCATATAAAATTAGGCATCTAAATGCAAAAACCGACAAGTCGCATTGCTTAAAAACATGAAGTTTTTATCCATAATTTAAAATTGAAATGGCTACGTTAATTTTAAGTTGCCTAGGCTTAATCAGCATAAATTTATCATATAAAAGCATAAAATATAATGTTTATTGAATAACTCTAATGGTAAAAATTATATCGTCGGCTTAATTCGCAAAAGTCACAAATCATTAATTTTTGAGGGGAAATAAAAGACGTTTTATTAAATATAATTCCCGATTAATAGTGACTTACGACATATTCTGTTTTACAATTTTTGTACACCTGCAATTTTTTGTGACTTACGATAATATCAGCAAACGGTAACTTTATTTTTTTTTTTACAAGATAGCATCACTACCTTATTTTTGACCATATTAGATGACGTTTGCGAATTAAGCCGATGTTATATCTTTTTACAGTTTACTCAAAAAGTTTGGGTAGACAGGTCTTAGTTTGCATCTAGGCACCTGAAATAATATTTAACAAATTTTTAAACTTTAGAAACACATTTTTAAGTTCATTAAATGCCGTTTCAACACAAGTTATGGTAAACATGAGCATTGTCAGTTCATTTTATTTTCACATGTTATAGTTAAATATAATGTGTAAATATTATGTTATATCTGATACATAATTCTATTTAACGTAAAACTGTTATTTCAGCTCATAACCGACATATTATTTAACTTTTTGGTATGCAATAGCCCTGAATATGTAACAGTCATCGAAACTGTATGACTTTGTTATGTTATATTAAAGTAAATGAACAATTTACTTTAATATAACATTTTCAGTCAGTGAGTTTCTTTTTACTATTATAAAATGGTATATGCTATTTTTATATCTGAAGAATTTTGTTTTTTGAGTTGTGTAACTTTTCTCGCAAGACCTGGATATAATGCTTCATCAAATTGATGATTACTGTTTAAATATTTACAAAAAAATCAATTGAACGCTTACCTTATTGTATTTATATTTATTTAAACAGAATTAGTTGCAGATAACCATATGATGTATCAGACTGTACCATGCACAATGGGTCACTAATTGTTAAGTAAGCAAAATTAACATTATCATCTTATGCAATCTTTAGTTTATATAAATAAACAAAAGAATTTAAGAGACAGGGGATTTCTTGATTGTAAATATTATATACCAACAGGAAAATATTATATAATATTTTCTTCTTAGTTTATTTTTATTATATATTATATATTAAGGGCGTTTCATAAGGCTTTATAACTAACAAGAAAAAAAGTACATTTTAGATTATAATATATATATAAAACCAGTCTATGTATATATAAAGCTGTCATAAAATAAAATAAATATTATAAGAAGTTAAATGAACAGTACAAGTATCTGATATAATAATTTAATTAATTATGTTTGTACTATTGAATATTTCATTAAAGCCAAGTAGTGAAAAAAACTTCATCGGTTAATTTGAAACGAAGTCGGTTTATTTTTATTAACATTAAAAAATCTGAATGTCAGCCAGTTTTTTTTACTTTAATAGCAGCCGACCTGGTTGGTTTTCAACTTGATTTTATTACGCTTATATAATTATTTTTAATGTACTTTTTTTATACCCAAAGCAAATATTTTTATAAAGATTTAAATGATACGACCACCAACTTTTGTTTTTCTTACCCACCTGTTTTTGTATGAATCTTTTGGAAACAAAATAGTTGGGCGGTCATTATCTTTAAATCTACCGGGTCAGTAATTTAGAAAACGATAAAAATTATTGGACTGGTAATTTCAATTTTATTTACCCACTTGCTAATTAAATCTTTTGGAAACAAAATAGTTAGTAAGGTCACTATATTTAAAACAATCGAGTCAAGAATTTAAAAAATGATATAAATGATTGGACCGGTAATTTCAATTTTACTAATGGACCAACCTGCCCGGTTATTTTTGTATAAATTCTTGGAAATTGGGAATTGGTAATTTTAATTTGAATAATCCACCCGCTCTGATGTTTATGTATAAATCTTGTGGAAACAAAATAGTTGGGCAGGTCACCATCTTCAAAACTACCAGGTACGTATTAAAAAAACAAAAAAAATGTTGTGCCAGTAATTTCAATTTTATTAACGTACCCGCCCGACTGTTTTTCTATGAATCCTTTGGAAACAAATTAGTTATCCGCCAAAGTGTTTCACTTGAAAATCGATTCATTTTTTGAGGCTTGCTATAAAAGTTTCAATTCGAAATTAAAGTTGCTTTCGAAGTGAAATTTTGTAAGTACAAAGAAAAACATTTTCGATAATATTTTTTATTCCAATATATTTATATGTAGTTAGTATCTAGTTTCTAATACTACCACAAATTATATTTTAGTCAGTTAATATAAAAATAAGTTTTGACATTTTTATTCATTCTATAAAAATATATGTAACCAGGGATGGGCTGGTTTCTAGAAAATATGTAAAATTCTACATTTGTCCATTTTATGTACATTTAACAACGATTTTTGATCCACAAAAGCAATTTCTGGCCAAGTGGACGATGTGGAAAATTCCACATAGTACAAATTGGGCCATTATATAATATGGGATATGGGATATTGGGCCTTTATTTAAAACGAAGTGGCCAGTCATATTTTTTTCGACACAAGAATTTTAGGGTTAGTCAGTCCAGTCCGCCCCTGGTATTTATTTCCTACTATTTGTAACAATAACATGACTTAAAGAATTGCAGTATTTTTTGTAAAATTTCAACTCAAATATCAAGTGAGCAACAAAAAAATATTGAAACTCATTTTTAAAAACTGCACAAACATGTTAAAAAATATTTGTTACATAATATGTCATGAAGCAATATTTTACAATAGAATATTAATTATTTTACGTAAATAATAATGCTGTTACATTAGTTTTTTTTTTTGTTAACAATTTACGAATGTATTTATCTTCTGCATAATATACAGCTGAATTGCCAAAAATATCCTGAACATTTTTATCGGCACCTTTTTCTAACAATAATTCAACTACTTCTTGATAACCTAATATGACTGCGTAAGTTAACGGTGTATTTTTGCAGCCATCCGTAGTACGCACATCAACGTATATATCTTTTTCTAATAAGAATTCAATCATATTTTTATTTCTGTTGTCTACTGCGTTATGCAGAAGTGACATCTGTTCCAAAGTAAAATGATGCAAATTAGCACTTTTCAATACAAGATGTTTCGCTAGCTCTTCATTTCCGCATTTAACAGCTACAACTATCGGAGTGTATTTTTTCTCATCCAATAGAACATTTACATCTACTTGCATTTAAAGCAAATTTAATATAGTGTTCTTACGATGTGTTATGGCTACTTTTATAGATGTTTTTATCGATGCTAGGCAAACATCATGTTTTAGAAGCATTGTTGCGATTTTTGCACGATTTTTAAATGTTGCAGCTGCAATCGGTAAATATCCATTGGAACCGATATTAACGTCAGCTCCTTTTGCTAGAAGTATTTTTACGCATTCATAGTGGCCGTGTTCTACGGCCCAAAATAAGGCAGTCGCTTTCATTTCATCAATTGTGTCGATATCCGATACTTTTTCCGATAATATTTTTACAATCTTCGGGTGTCCCTTACTGGCCGCATAATGCAATGGCGAGTATCCAGCCTTATCCGTTGAGTTAACATCGGCGCCTCTATATAATAAAATTTGTGCTATATCAATTAAACCGATTTCGGAAACAAAGGACAACGTCGTGCGTCCGTTATGATCGATCTTATTTGCTTCTTTTTTGCCTCGTCGGTATCGAGTCGCTTTGGTGAAGCATAATTTTGGCATATCCAGATGGTCGTTTTGGGCGGCTAAAAAAATTGTGGATAATTTTTCCATTTCTCCATTGACGTGCGGAGCGTTCAGCTGCGATATGTATTCGACCACATCGTCGTGGCCGTTTTGTATCGCCAAATATAAAACCATGCCATATAAAATCGTCTCGGAATATGTGTCGTATTTAATTGAGGACATCTGAAAATATATTTTAACAATTCAAAAATATATAAAGTTTTTATTTATTGCTTACAATTGGATTTATTTAATTTAACAAATTAAATTTTTTGTTAGGTTATGTTTGGTGGTCTGATTAATATGAGTTGCAGAAATGCTACATAATGCTGTCTTGTAGTTATGTTGTATCTTATAATGTAAATAAAATTAATCATTAGGTGAATATTGTAAAGGAAAGATATTCCCCTATAATGATTAAATTATGCTGGTTGTCCTACACATGATATTATATTACAATCAACACATGTATTTATAATCTTGATTATTAATTACTGTTCTTAGCACTTTTGATTAACTGACTATTATTCAAAAGAAAAAAAATATTCGCCTTAAACAAAATACCCCTGTATATTTTGTTTAAAATCCAGCCAATAGGAGAAAATCATGAACCAATAAATGGCGCTTTTGTGATGCTGAGCTGGGGTAAACAAAACTCGTGTGATCATTGTTATAAAAATAACATGTGAACACTGAATTATATAGAACTATCCCTACTTTAAAAACGGTCCGGCGTTGCATACAATGTATCCCTATTTTCTTGTTACTCATTAATTGAAACACTTTGCAAGTGAAGCAATTTTATTTTGTTATTCATTAAAAAAAGTAGTACTGCGTGCATCCATTTGACACATTGCATCAGTACGAGAGGTTGATATATCCTACGCAGGCATCTCTGTCTAATGTTATAGCTAGGAGTGTTGGTATATGTTTGGGGTTTTTATGTCTTACATGTTAGTAAGTTACAGTTCTCTCTGTATACTTTCCGATTACAACGATGGTTATGGAGAGACTGTCAGTGTAGGCTATGTCGTTTAGTGACATTAGTATGCTATTCTGAGCTTGAAGTTTTTTAGCCTATGTCAACGAGGCCTTAGCTTAGGGCCCGATTATACAAGGGGCCCTGTCATTATCTTAATATAATATTGTAAAATTATCTTTTTTTTTTTAATTAATATTAACTCAGTAATTGAGAATATAGTGACCCGCTCACCCGCCCAACTATTTTGTTTCCAAAATATTTATACAAATATAGCCGAGCGGATTAGTGGGTTTAGCATTTTAAAAATCATTTACCTGGTAGTTGTAACTATAGTAACCCACCCACCCGCCCAACTATTTTATTTCAAAAATATTTATACAAAAAGTCGGGCGGGTGATTGGGTTACTAAAATTGAAATTACTTAGTCAGATTTTTATCGTTTTTAAAATTTTTGAATCCGTAATTTAAATATAGTGATTCGCCAACCGTTTTGATGCGACTTCTATAGGTCCACGCATGAGTTTAATTAATTTCTACTTATGTTTATCAATTTTCACCAATTTTCATTGACTTTATCAAGTTTTGCATGAGTTGGATATTTTTCACATAAATTTTCATAATTTTTTTTTCACATACATTTTCATAATTTTTTTTTCATCGACTTTTACGTGCGTTTCGCAATTAATTAATCTCAATTTTCTTCAAGTTTTATTTATTTTGTTTCACGTGATTTTCAAAAATTTTGAAAAAAAACGTTTGGGGTGGGGCCCGTTAAATGGTCGCAGCCTAGGGCCCTTATAATTCACAAAGGGGCACTGCCGAGAAGTGGTATTTTTTGTCTATTCTTTACCATGTCGGGGATTATCAAAAGCCCTGCAATGTCCAGAAAAGGATGTGGTTAACGCTACTTATGTATGTAATGTAGGATGTCCTGAACGTATTTTTTAATCTTTTTATTTTTGTTGTTCCATTTTGCATAGGTTTTGCTTTTTCGTCGATAGGTTTTGCTTGCACATGGGAATCGGCTTGGTTTCCCTGAGCTTGCTTCTGCTTCTTCAACTTATGCCTGTCTGCTCCCAAATATTGGCTTTGAGATAGCTTTTTAGATCGCACAGAGTTCTTTTTTAGTTTATTTATTATTCTGGTATTACGTAAACAGATACGCATATAAGGCTAAATTTCACTGGAATTATAAGAGCACCGTTTAAGTTTCAGTAGCTTCCATCTTGGATTGGAGACCAACAATACTATAAAAATATTGTTTTGTCTCCGACTGTTCACCGGGTCCCAGATATGGAACTTTAATCCTTTTCTAACACTTCTCCGATATGTCAACTTGTGTTGAATCAAAAATAATTTATTAAAAGATCCATTTTTATCACACTCCATATTATAATATAGTATTCGTAATTATGCAGATTGTGCGGCCTAAACAATATGAAAATTAACTGAATGTCATCAAAGTTATTTAAAACAAAATACACGATTAATTTTCAGATGGGTTTGTCAATATCGGAAGTTAATCTTCGGAGGTTGCTGGCAAAATGCGAATTAATGGTCAAAGGAAAACAATGTGATGATAGATTCCCCAAATATGTTGCGTCATTAGAAGATATGCTTAAGGATATTTTAAAAAGGCCCGAGTAAGTCGCTCGAGATTTACATGTTTGCATCCCTTCTTTATAAAACTTTTCTCTCCAGCAAACCCCAAGAAGACACAATAAACGAGTATAAAAGACGTATTTATAATATTAAATCAACTTCAGGATTAGAAGAAGAGCACGATAAGGAATTTTTATTAAATGAAATACAAAATCCGAACGAACATGCCAGGGAAGAATTGTTAGGTAAGCATTAGCACTTTTTGACGTTTATCAAAATTTTTGTCACCATATTATGTAGGATTTCTCGATATTTTTTTGAGTATTTTAAACGTGCAACATTTCACTGTAAATATAAATATTTCCTAATCATTATTTGACCTTTTGCAGGAATACCTGATATTTTTAAAACATTCTTTATGTTGCTTAAAATCCCATGTAATTTTTCAATATTTATTCATTTAAATATTTTACCGACCTCGGTGACGTAGCGGTTGTCCATAGTTGTACTGTTATGTTATATATTTATTGCCATTATGGTTTTAAGCTATATGACATTAACATGTAAACTTGACGTGTGTAAACGTATGTAATAGCATGAAAATAAATGAATACAAATATAATGCTAGCGGTTCCGGGGTAAGGCATGGCCATATTAAGCAATTCTAATAATAAATACATTGTTGTTGACTAATGATCTACGTTATCAAAGCCAAAAACAGTAAATATTTTTATTTTCTCAAACTTGTTTAAAATATTTTTCTTAACCGACATAGATTAATCTCTAGATAGTCCTAAAAATGTTACTAACCTAAACTACAGGTGTCCGTCAAAGAAACGTGCTGCCAGAAGGTGGTTTAGACGATCTCGAAGAAGCTATAAATTATCATCAAAATATGCAAGAAAAAATCGCCACAGACATGTTACAATTAACCGCGAGTCTTAAAACACAATCTCAGTTAGCCAACAAAATAATAAAAAAGGATACGGAAATAGTAGGCAGATCCTCGCAAATGACTGAACAAAATTTATCAAGACTGAAGAACGAATCGGAGAAATTATCGGATCATTCCAAAAGAGCGTGCAAATGTTGGATGTGGATTATGTTGATGATCGTCCTCTTCGTCTTTATTAGTAAGTTTCATTTTGCGTTTTTATGAAATTTTGAAATTTTTTTTTCCAGATATGGTATTGTTTATGAAAGTTATGAAAAAGAAGGCATAACTTGTAAGTAAATTATTTTAACTCAAAGTGTAAGTGAAATATATTTAAAAAAATGGTGTGTGGAGGCAGTTATTTATATATTTAAGAATTAATAAAAATGAGCATCACATGTATTGATTTAATCCTTACCCAACTTACTTATTTACCCACAATTATCTTCATGTACATACAAGAAAATTGTATTTTGACAAATTCTATAAAATAACACAAATTAGTGCAAACCGTAGATACAAGTAAAGTGTATTTAGAAATTTTGTAGATATTGATATTTATAAAATATCTTTATTAACAATCATGATATTTTGAAATTTAAACTGTCAAAATTGAGAAATTTTTGTTATGCTCGAATTGTAAATAAAAAACAAATACTTGGAAATCCTTAAAACAAAACGATAAATATTCGAGAATGGCATATCATTTAATTGTAATGGCTAATCAATACATTGTACTTTCTAGAACGAAAGCTGTCAATAAAACACAACTTGAAAAATTATTTAAAAAAAAAAACACATTATCTATAAATTTAAACTTAAAAGAAACAATTAAGAGCTCACACTAAAAGCATCGGGAAGGAATTAAATATCGATCTTGACGATCTTCCGTTAAAATTTTCATTCGAATTTTATATAAAAAATATTCAATATTAAGTCAAATTTAATGATGTCCAGGACAGCAGTGATGTTGGTGCATGTGACTATGTCCGCCTTGATGCAACGTTCTATTATTAACCGGCTGCAACGGCATCGGATTATTAACGGCTAACTTCTTATTAATTTTACTCAAAATTTCATAGGGGAATATGTCCTCCTCATCATCGATTGGCGAAGATTCGTCTAATTGATAACTGAAAATACGATTATAAACAAAAAATATTATATAAACGCAGCGATGAACGTACTTGATAGCTTTGAAAAACGTCGAATCGGAATTGTTTTTTAATACGGTTAAAACTACTTTCCGCATGTTGTTGGTGAATGCGATTAATTCCAATGTTTGCATCATGAATTTTCCAAGACCTTTCCTATGAATTCCACTTTCCAATTGTAATTCGTAACTGAAATCACATTTTCGGTAAATAATTAAATTTTGCAATAATAGCATGATGTTCATTAGACTGTTTCTATAACGAGCATGTTTTCTCGTTATTATTCAATTACTCGATTTGAATTGAGCAGTTGAAAATACAATCGGATCTAAGAGCATTCTTTAGTGAAGCTAATCCAATACATTACCGGATTAATATTTCCTATTTAAGCAATGCGGATTGAATAAGCCAACTTCTGCAATGATCACTAATAAACTTGTATTATGGACCCAAGCATTTTTTAGGTTAACTATCTAGTTTTATTTTGTAATTAACTAATGTTTTAGACAAAAACTGATGTTTATGAAAAAATCAAATTTGAATTGTACTATTGTTGCAAATAATCCTAATTGGAATGTAAAATTACCAATATAAGACTTCGATGCCTTCATCCAAATCGAATCTAAAATGTGAGAAACCAATTGGATTGCCTTCTTTATTTTGAGCTACCAAATACCATGCTGCTTCGTCCATCAATTCTTCACGTTTCTTATCATCGCTCCATCCCCACGAACAGTTTTCATACCTGTAAATTAGAATTGAATTAACCTAACCTTAATAAAATTAGTTAATTATACTTGTGCTGCATATTCTTTTTAGTAAGAGCAAAACCCCAATCTTTAACAGAATCATCTAATTCAATCACTCGCTTGATGTACAAGTCACAATCGATTCCCTTATTCTTGTAAGCCCTGAACACCGGAAATGGTTCCAGTGGATCTTTCAATGTGTTTGCCTTATCAACGACCGCTTTTGCAGCTGCTAATCGGATTTGCTCTTCTTTTCTTGCCAATCTTTTCTCTTTACCTTTATTGCTGCTTTTTCTCTGTGGAAAATTTTAAGGTTAATTGAAGAAAACATTTGAATCGTGATTGATTTTTATTGTTGTTAGTTTAATATTCGTTCAACTTACTCCCATCGTATTATTTTTTTGTAGAATTAAAGAAAATATCACAGAGCGGCCAAATCAATCGCAAAATGTGTGAAATAAACCTGTGCTAAAGGTGTAAACAATGGGCGAATTTGGCGGGAGTTTATAACCATGATCGGATGTTCGTAAAGTTGGTATTAAATTTTTGGTGGTTTATCAAAATGTTTAAATCGAGATTAATAAACGATAACACGCAACAATTTGTAGCTTCTTTAAAAATATTTTTGGTATGTTTTTCTTTACCGTAAAAATCTACTTCTTGCTCAGTTAATAATATATTTTTTGTGTTTTTCTTTATCTAGCGATTGTAGGATGAATTAAAATAACTAATTGCAATTTAAAATGTTTTAATATGAAAAGATGTCGAAAAACGCAATTTAGATTTTTGGTAAATATTAGTTCTCTTCTTTTTTCGAGTTTTGGAATTTGTAGCCTCAAACACGTAGGCAACTTTAAACACACGTCGTGATTCAAGTTGCCTAGCGTCACTCATCCAACCTAACCAAACAAAACGTCTTCAAATCACTCGACGTTTCAATACAGCGTGTTTGGAGAGTCTGTAATTAATAAAATATCTGTATAACTTGTTTATCAATTGGTTGACATAAATTAAAAATTAATTTTGATAGTTTTAATGTCACCAAATGTTGTAATTATTGTCTAAGCCATACTCTATGCCTTAGCCTATAATTGCTTATTAAGCTTACAATCCGGACAGCAGTCACGTAATTTTTTTGTGAAATTTGTGAATATAACGTCATATGACCAATAGATGACATCATTTTTAGTGTAGTCTATAGACGTATTTGTTGTCATTTTTAAGACGCCATATTGACGTAGTTTGTACGTCAAACTACGACGTGCCTTTGGCATTAGTATCTTATGCACACGCCACCATATGCCAAAACTAATATTACTCATTTTT
>JARJEC010156930.1:0-26467 GCA_030264575.1 Tachinus sp. AB-2021 | reverse complement strand
ATGATTAGGCAAAACGTGTATGGAACAACCTCTTAATGAAAAAAAAACCGCTCCACAGTCAACGACTGTGTGGCGGATAGAAAAAAAGAGGCGGCGACGTGAACTAATTATTGCTGTTTGTGCTTTTTTTATTGTTCTCTTTCTTAGTTTTGTTCAACTTAACAAGTTATATGCAGGAGATCGCATCTTTCTTGCGCTCTTTAACATTAACTTTATCATCTTGTTAGGCATTTTTTTTGTTGTTATCCGTAACGGGCTTAAACTCTTACTCGAGCGGCGCCAGCGCGTTCTTGGCTCTGGGTTGCGCGCTCGCTTATCATTAGCTTTTTTAGGCCTTGCATTAATTCCGTGCCTCATCATGCTTTTCATCACCACAAAATACGTACAAATTTCCATGGATTTTTGGTTTAAAGAACAAATAGAAACATCTATGGAACTAGCTTTAAGTACGAGTGGCGATATTTACCAGCGATACGAAAAAACTCTTGTCCAACGGGGGAAAAATACTGTCCTTGAAATTAATTCGAAACACCTTTTTCCCATAACATCCAAACTTCTTTTACAGCAAAAACGAAAAGAATATGGTGCTACTTTTATAGGTATTACAGACAGTGCAGGCACTCTCTTGGTCTGGGATTCTGTAGATGGTTCCCCAGAGCCTTTTTTAAGTAGTAAAGGGGAACTGCCATGGGTTGATTGGACAGATAAAGAACCTGCTTGCCAGCTTGTACCTGCCTTTCAAGGGGATTTTCTCTTTTGTTTAGTTCCCCTTTATGCCACCCAGCAAAGCCCTGTTTTAATATTTGCAGATAACCTTGGTGCTGGATTTAAAGCGCGAGTAGATAGAGTGGCCAAAGGAGTAAACGAATATAAAATTCTTCGCAATTTCAAACGTTCTCTTAAAGGACTACTCTATAGTAGCCTAGCTGTACTAACCGGTTTTATTATGCTGGGAGCTATTTGGCTTGCTTTTAGATTAGCCAGAGAAATATCTGCTCCAGTCCTTGCTGTTGCCCAAGGAGCAAAACGTATTGCTCAAGGGGATTTAAGTGTTAGACTTGAAGAGGCGACTACCGATGAACTTCGCACGTTAGTTCGGTCGTTTAACATCATGGCGCAAGACTTAGAAACAAGTAGACAAGAAATCATTGGCGCAAACTATAAACTTGAGCAACAAAACATTCATATTATCCAGCATAGAGACTATATAGAAACGATCCTTAACAATATCACTGCTGGAATATTGTCTTTTGATATAAACGGGATTATCACCACTGCAAACAAGGCAGCTTTAGAAATCCTTGCTCTTCCACGGGATGTGGCTATTGGCAAAACAGCTGATGACATTTTTGATGCACCTTTTGCTAGACAACTTACTACGGCACACCAACAGTTTTCTAAAAAAGAAAAAAAATCATTCCAAGATACTTTTTTACGCAAAACACATGATGAAGAAAAACGCCTCGTAGTTACTAGTGTCAGCCTTGTTACAGACAACGCGTATAGTGGTGCTGTGACTGTTATTGAAGATGTCTCAGAACTTGAGCGCATGCAACGTATGGCTGCATGGCGGGAAGTTGCACGGAGAATTGCCCACGAAATAAAAAACCCTCTCACCCCTATAAAGCTTTCTGCCGAGCGCCTTGCCCGAAAATTTGGCTCACAAGTAAAAGACCCTGCCTTTACTCAAAGCACCAAGATTATCGTTGATCAAGTGGCGTACTTACAAAATATGGTGCAAGAATTTTCTGCTTTTGCAAAACTACCCGAAGTACAACTTGTAGAGGGAGACATTACAAAGCTCATCACAAGTACACACGAGCTTTTTAAAGTAGGACACCAAGATATACAGTGGGAGTTACAGCTTGAAGAAAACTTGCCTCGTATACCACTGGATGCAGAAGCGTTAAATAGAGCCTTTATTAACCTGTATACAAATGCTGTTGAAGCACTCGCTTTAACCAATGTTACAAAACCTTTTGTACGTACTATAGCCAAATGGAACAAAGACCTTAACCTAATTAAAATTGATGTAGAAAACAACGGACCTGTTGTTTCAAAGAGCCAACTAGCCCAAATATTTGAACCGTATTTTTCGCATAAAGAAGGAGGAACAGGGCTTGGCCTTACGATTGTTCGCTCTATCATTGCAGACCATCATGGCTACGTACGAGCTTTGCCTTATCCTGGTGGTGGACTGACTATCTCTATGGAGCTTCCGCTACCGTAGCCATAAAAGAAGCTATACCATCAACTAAACGGTCCGTTGGATAAAGTATTTCAACAACCAGCCACACTTTTGTTCTACGTATTCTTTGTGGAAAAAATCATACATAAAAGATTTCTCTTTTTAGCACGCTGTACTCGCAACAACATTTTTTTGGAATAAATTTTTTCATATCAAATTTTATTTTTTAGGTGCATACTGACACTTCCTTTAATAAAAATCCCTCGACAGCTTCCTTGCATGCCTTGTAAAAAGTGCTGTTTTTGTGTACCTAAATGACTTCATTACCTTTTACTTATTTCCTTTACAACTGAGTTTATATAATGCACGTCTTCACCTCTTTTGAACAAGCTAGCACACTTACAGCAAACGGATGTACCGCAACTATAGGCAACTTTGATGGCGTACACCTCGCACATCAGCAACTGATTACGACTATTGTTGAGCTTGGTAAAAAAAACAATATCCCTTCTGTTGTGATTACTTTTTCTCCACATCCAGAAGAATTTTTCCACCCTGACATTGCTCCTGCACTACTGATGCGCTTAGAAACAAAGCTAGAAGTCATTGCTAGCCTCGGAGTAACCGCTACTATAGTATTACGGTTTGACAAAGCTCTTGCCTCATTATCTGCAAGGGAGTTTGCCCAGTCTGCTTTACAACAACAACTCCACGTAAAGCACTTGAGTATCGGACACGATTATGCCTTTGGCAAAGAACGCGAGGGAAATGCAACCATATTACACTCTTTAGGCAAAGAGTTTGGATTTTCTTTGCAACAACTCGAGCCAATCCAAAAGCTTGGCACACCTGTTAGCTCCACACGGATACGAAATTGTATTTTACAAGGTGATGTGGTTGGGGCAAATGACTTACTTGGCAGACCATTTTTTTTAGAAGGTATCATCCGGCATGGTAAAAAACGTGGTGGTTCTTCTTTAGGTTTTCCTACAGCAAACCTTGATATCCAAAACGCCCCTTTACTTCCGGCTTCTGGAGTATATGCAATTCGAGCTGTTGTAGGCGAGCCAGAAGTACGCTCCCATATAGCGCCACCAACAACTGCGTTGCGGGGTGTTACAAACATTGGCAAAAACCCCACATTTGGAGATGTCCCCTTAGGAGTGGAGACACACTTACTTGATTTTACCAAAGATATCTATGATACTCCTATGAAGGTGTGGTTTATACAATATCTTCGTAAAGAAAGAGCTTTTGCCTCTATTGATGAGCTTATCGCGCAAATACAACGAGACGTTGCAACTGCCTGTCAAATTTTGTGACAACAAAACTGTAAGGAAACTTTTATGCGAATTGTACGAAAAATAGTACTTTTTCATTTTTTTCTTGTCGCTAGCTGTTTTTTTACTCTACCAGCAGTGGCAAACTCTGCTACTATCGTTGATACTTTTACCCAAATCCAAAAAAGTATAGACACGAAAGATTTTACTCTCTTTACCCAATACATTGATATTCATTCGGTTTGTAGCGATGTTGTAAACATAGTTTTTGCCGATGCCTCTAGCCAGCTAGAAGTAAATGTAAATACTTCTGATGGCATTGAACAGGAATTTCTTTCTAGCTTTACAAATAATGCTATGGCTAAAAGTTTTTTAACAAGTGAAGCCAAACGCTTTCTCGCCTCTGCTGTGAGTGATGGATATTTGGCAGGTATACCAACGCCTCAAACTGCCGATAACACTGGATTGTTTGGCAAGCAGCTCGACTTTTTAGGTAAAGGACGAAGTGAAATTATCGCTCAGAAAGTTATCCAGCAACAAGACACCAGTGCTGTTATGACAGGCGTATACAAAAACTACTTTGGCTCATATCCTCTCAAAGTAGAAATGCAAAAAGAAAATAACGTGTGGCGTATAAAAAAAATACAAAATATTCCGCAACTTATGGATATAATTAAAGGCAAATAGGCGTAGCATGCAATACTCTTTTTTAGCTGATTTACACAAAAAATGTGCTTTTTTCTTTGCGCTTATTTGTTCTAGCTTTTTGCTTATTTGCTCTTTCACTACACCTGCCCATGCACAATCACATGAACAAACCATTCTCTACCTTACAGAGCCTGATAAAAGTCAAACAAGCTTACTCTTTGAACTTATCCCTGAGTTTTTAGACGAAACCGTGCCTAAAGGACTCCTTATAGAGCACATTCCAGGGCTTGGTGGGGCAAAAGCTTGGCACTCTTTGCAAAAAGAGCAACCCGATGGTTCACATCTTGCTGCTATCACCTTTCCTGCTTTTATTCTAAAGCCACTCGTTGGGGAAGGGCACTTTAGCCCTGAAAAGCTCACTCCAGTTTGTATTATTGCAAAAGCACCCTTTGGATTATGGGTTCCTGAAAAAAGCCGCTTTACTAATTTAGTTGAGCTTATCATGCATTTACGCACAAAAACCACTGGCAATTATATCGGTGGTATTGGTAGCTATACTACAGCACATGTGGGGACTTTTCAGTTTGCACGGGCAGCTGGAGTTACTGTAGAGTATTTACCTTATTTAGGGTCAGGGGAAGTAGCTTTTGCTACATTTGACGGACAAGCCCAAGCATGCTGGGGTATTGTTGCGCCTGCCTCTACTATGCCTCAAATGCGATTGCTAGCTGTGGCAGATTCAAAAAGAAGCATCTTGTACCCTGACATACCCACTTTTTCTGAACATGGTGTTATTATGGAATTAGCCGAAAGCTATGGACTCGCTTTGCCTGCTGACCCCCATATTGAGACTGTAGAGGCAACTTCTGAGCTATTTACACAGCTCACAATAAATAGTGATTTTCAGATAAAGGCCGAAATGCTTGGATTTACCATTACCCCTATCCCCTTTACAGAAATAGAGACTTTTCTTGCTACCCAAAAAGAAGCTATGCTCGATTTTATCCAAGCTTTTCCTATAACCCAATAGTAATTATTGTCTGTACACGAGCGTACCATGCCAAAGTTTTTTACTAGATATTGTATACCGTATTTCTTTTGTGTTTCTTTTTTTGCTCTTTTATTTTTACAAAGCAATACTTTGTTTGCATATGGAGGTTTATCTATGCAAGAACGTTCTGGAATAGTAACTTTTGGTGGGAATGGCATGACCTTGGTAGGCTCTGCAGTAACAGTCGGGCAAAAAGCTCCTGACTTCACTCTATTATCTAATAGCTTAGAACAAAAATCATTACAAGACTACGCAGGTAAAGTACTTGTTATTTCTGTAGTGCCTTCTTTAGATACTGGAGTCTGCGATCTGCAAACACGCCGCTTTAACTCTGAAGCTGCGGCTTTAGGTAATCATGTACAAATACTCACTGTTTCCTGTGACCTCCCTTTTGCCCAAGCCAGATGGTGCGGTGCTGCTGGAGCTGAACAACTAGAAACTCTTTCTGACCACTACAGCCTTTCTTTTGGAACTGCCTATGGGGTAGCCATAAAAGAGCTACGCCTTTTGACCCGCGCTGTCTTTGTAATAGATAGCAGTGGTACCATAACCTATGCTGAAATAGTACCGGAAATTACATCAGAGGTTAACTTTGACGCAGCCCTTGCCGCTGCAAAAACTGCAAAATAGTAATACTACTCACTGCTATAGCGTATAGCCTAGGCCCACAGGGGATACCCTTGTGGGCCTTTTTTTCTATCTTTTTGTTTACCACTCTAAAAAACACTTTTCATAAAACCATTTTATACTTTTTACAAAACTTTTTTAATATTCTTTTTTCGGCATTTTTTACATATTCTCCCTACCTAGCTGATATCTATATTTTCTTTGCTATACAAAGCAAATATTTCTATTACGGAAACGATTTTTTTACTTTTTGCTCTTGACAGAGCCATAGAAATAGGGAAAATTGTGGGTAAAGGTGGTAAATTGTGGTAAAGTTATTTTACAGAAGAATTTTTGCCTCACTTTTTTACACTTTTTAGTAATAATATACGATAGTTATAAGCAACAGTTCTATCAACATGTATACAGGATTGGTTAGGTAACATTCAAAATGTTTTTCCGAGGTAGAACTTTACGCACACCAGACCCAAAGGGAAGGCTTATGCTCCCTACTGAGTATAGGGATATTGTGCGCCACTATAGCCTTGAGGGCAAAGTAGTACTTACAACCTATGATGGATGTATAGTAGGATTTCCTATGCCTGAGTGGGAAGAGTTTGAAAAAAAACTGATTGGACTTAAAAACCCTGTTCGTACTGTTCGAGATTTTCGTCGTCTTGTTTTAGGTGGTGCTGAGGTTATAGGGGTTGACCCCCAAGGAAGAGTGCGTTTGTCTAAAGAGCACCTTACCTACGCTGGTATTGAAAAAGAGGCACTCGTTATGGGCCAAGGTCCACGCTTTGAAGTTTGGGCACCTGAACGTTTAGCACCTGTTATTGAACAAAATTTTGACCATGTTGCCGAAGCGATAGGGACTGCTGGAGTTGATTTTGGCTTCTAGTACGATACATGAACAAACAAAGCCTAAACATACTCCTGTGTTGCTTAACGAAGTACTTTCTTTTTTCCCGCCTATTGAAAAAGGGGTCTACCTCGATGGGACACTTGGGTTAGGTGGGCACAGCGAAGCTCTTTTGCAAGCTGCAGAAAATGACAGTAAAAGCATAACCCTTATCGGACTTGACCAAGACACAATTGCTTTAGAGCTTGCACAACAGCGCCTAGAAAAATTTAACACCGCTTTTGTTGCAGTCCATAGTCGATTTTCAGAGTTTGAAACTGCCCTAGAACAAACTGGACATACAGCATTACAAGGAGCACTTATAGATATAGGTGTTTCTTCTATGCAACTTGATGAGGCTGATAGAGGCTTTAGCTTTGCGACTGAGGGGCCTTTAGATATGCGTATGAACCAATCTTCAGGTGAACCAGCCGCTGCCTTGATTAACAGACTTTCGGTAGCAAAACTTAAAGACATTATTTTCACCTATGGTGAAGAACCAATGGCTGGTCGAATTGCACGGGCTATTGACGATGCACGGGCACAAAGAAAAATTACCACGACGACAGAGTTAGCAGCCATTGTAGCAGACGCTTACCCTGCAAAGTGGAAAGCAAAAGCAAGAAACCATCCAGCCACACGTACTTTTCAAGCATTGCGTATGGTTGTAAATAATGAATTAGAAGAATTGAGAATTTTTTTAGAAAAAATTATACCTTATATTACTCCTGGAGGTCGCATTGCAGTCATTACTTTCCACTCTTTAGAAGATCGTATTGTGAAGCACTTTTTTCGGGATAAAGCGAAGGGATGTGACTGTCCGAGGCATATATCGAAATGCATATGTCATAAAAAGCCAGAACTGTCAGTACTAACGAAAAAACCTCTTTCTGCAACTGGCGAAGAGCTACAGAGCAACCCAAGAGCGAGTAGCGCAAAATTACGTGTAGCAGAAAAACTTTTTCCTAACGGTGTAAAGTAACATGGTTTTTTGGAAAGTAACAAAGCCAGAAGAATATGCTTCTAAAAAACACTTACTCCCCATGACTGTATCAATTATGGGCTGTATAGCACTGGCACTTACTTTGGTTTGGCTTAACGTAGAAAGAACTCGACTTGCATACACTGTTCGACAGTTACAACAGCAAGAGGTTACCCAAAAAGATATTTATAACAGCCTGCTTGTTCAGCGAGAAAACTTACTTACTCCCCAATCCTTAGACAGAATAGCAGAGCGTTTAGGTTTATACACAGCTCGTCCTGGACAAATTCGACGACTAGATAATCATTGATAAATAGCCTAGCTGTCGTAGTAAGCATCTATCTCTCACACGAGGTTTCAATGCAGGTGACATGCTCTTTATATATGTGCCAGAGTAAACATTTATAGGGTTGCATATTTTCCAAAGTAGCTAGTTTCCAGAGTACCTCTACCCAGACTACATAGGTACAAAAAAACCTAGTCACTTGTGCAGTAAAAAATATTTTTAGGAATAGTAGGCCCATAAGCAACCACATTTCAATTCCACCAATGCACAACATGCATTTAACAAAGTAGCTAAGAGTATATTAGGGCATTATGTTACGAAACAGAACACGCTCTGCGAGAACTTCACAGTCTTCTTCCAGAGTTCCGCGCACACCAAGAAGCAATCGGATAACGAGACGCTCTGTTCCTCGCACACAGCGAGCATCTACTTCCTCGTCTATTGATTGGTCTCGCTTACGCATTTGGTGCGTTGGGATAGTTTTTGCTTCCCTTTGGTGTGTTTTATGGGGTCGTGCATATTATATTCAAATAATTAAGGGACCTGAGCTTACCATCATGGCCAGCCGCCAGCACTCTACCCCTGAGGTTATTACAGGAGCTCGTGGAAATATTACAGACAGAAATGGATATATCCTTGCCCAAACAATAGACGCCCCATCTATTGCTGTGAACTCCTTAGAAGTGCGCAACCCGCATGACACTGCCAAAGCGTTAGCAGCTTTACTGCATATGCCTACAGACAAAGTCTACAAAGCAATCACTTCTGGCAAAAAATTTTCTTGGGTTGCCCGTAAAGTTGATTACAAAATAGCCCAACAAGTAGAAAAAGCGAAAATCCTTGGCATATCCCTTGTCCCTGATAGCAAACGAGTTTATCCCTACAGTACGTTAGCAGGTCATTTGCTTGGTTTTGTGGGCACAGATGATAAAGGGCTTGATGGATTAGAAAAGTCTTTAGACTCTATGCTCCACGGCGAACAGGTAAAAACAATTGTCCAGCGTGATGCTTCTGGGCGAAAGCTTGAGCTTACGACCCCAGAAAGTGACTACGCAAGTTTACGAGGGAAAGACGTTATTCTCACACTTGATGCTAACATTCAGTTTTTTGCAGAAGAAAGCCTCATGGAAAATGTTGAGCACTTTGGCGCAAAATGGGGTGGTTGTTTGGTAATTGATGTACCTACAGGAGATATTTTAGCGTGGGCGCAATTTCCTTCTTTTGATCCAAACAATTTTAATGCTTACAAGCAAGAAGATCGCCGAAACCGTATTGCCATGGACGCCCTGGAACAAGGCTCTACTATTAAGTCTTTTCTTGTAGCAGCAGCGTTGGAAAACGGTTTAGTTGAACCACAAACACCTATTAACTGTGAAAATGGTAGTTGGCGGATAGGGCGTGCGACTATTCACGACACTCGCTCTTACAAAATTTTACCTGTACAGAGAATTTTGCACGTTTCCAGTAATATTGGTGCTGCCAAAATTGGACAAATGCTTGGTGCAGAAAAATACTATGACTATTTAATTCGTCTTGGGTTTGGTGAAAAAACCTCTCTCCCTCTTGCAGGTGAAGCAAAAGGAATTTTACGCCAACCAAATAGCTGGCAAGAAATAGATTTGGCGTCTACTTCTTTTGGACAAAGTTTTTCTGCTACTCTTTTGCAAATGGGGCAGGCTTATCATGTGCTTGCCAATAATGGTGTAAAAAAAGATTTGCGCCTCGTTCGTAATATCGATCAAGCGTACACTGTGCCCTCATATAACGAGGGGGAGCAAATATTTTCCAAAACAACAATCAAACAAATACATAATATGTTACGTGATGTTGTTGAAGAAGATGGCGGAACTGGTCGCCATGCACGAATCCCAGGACTTGTAGCAGGCGGGAAAACTGGAACAGCACAAAAAGCTGTTTCTTCTGGTCGCTATGGTCGCGGCCGTGTGGGATCTTTTGTAGGGATGCTCCCTATAGAAGACCCTCGTTTTTTAGTACTTGTTCTTTTAGACGAGCCACAAAAAGTTTCTGCTTATGGTGGGGTTATAGCCACACCTGTTTTTCGCCATGTTGCATTGCACACAATGTCATATCATGGGTTATTGCCTGAAACTGAAGAGTTAGCAAAAGAAATGGCAGTCGCAAATAAACCGCAACAACAGTCTATTTCATTTGCTCAAAATGTCCCTGCAACACCTCAGCAAACACCGTCACATACTGGGGCAACACTATCTCTATCTGATGCATATGTACCAAAAGTGTTGGGATACAACGTACACAGAGCAGTAGAAACTTTTGCAGCTCAAGGTACTGTTCCCGCTGTAACAGGCAATGGTCCTTATGTTGTACGCCAATCTCCTGCTGGTGGGTCGCTGTGGGGAAATGATCGCAAGTGTACTATTTGGCTTGGGGAGGAGATATGAGTACTCACCTAGAGCAAAACAAGAGTAAACAAATCACCTTAGACCAACTATATACAATAGTAGCAACAAAAAAGCTTGCTGTAGCGTCTCATTCAAGCAAAGCAACAAAAGGTGGTGTTTTTGTTGTTTTACCTGCCCCTGTCCCTGCTGAGGCAATCAGTGAAACCGTTGGTGGTGAAAAGTATTTATCTGATATAATTGCTGCTTCACCAGCCTATATTGTTTTGCCTGACTATTTAGAAGAAACAATCGCGCCACAGATTCCTGAAAGCATAGCAGTTATTACGTGTGAAAATACTCGAAAAGCTTTGGGGAAACTCGCTACAATCGTATTTGGCACTGATAAGGATTGCCCTAAAATTGTTGGCATTACAGGGACGAATGGTAAAACAACTGAAAGTTATTTGCTTCAGTGCATTTTTGAAGCAGCCGGGTTTTCTACAGGTATTTTAGGCACTATTGCTTATACTTGGCCTGGGCATACCGAAGTGTCTGCGCTAACTACTCCTGGTAGTTTTGAGCTACACAACCTCTTTGCACAGATGGCTCAGGCAAAAACTGACATTGTATTTGCTGAAGTGTCTTCTCACGCTATTGACCAAGAACGAATTGCAGGCATCCAGTTTTCTGCCGTACTTATTACTAATGTGACACAAGACCATTTAGATTATCACAAAACTCTTGATGCCTATTTTGCGACTAAACGTCGACTTTTTCTGCCAGAAAGTGAAGGCGGTTTTCCATTAGATGCTAAAGTTGGTGCATGCAACGCTGACGACCCATGGTGCAGAAAAATCCTTGAGCAGTCTACACAGTATATTGGATATGGATTTACTGAAAACCCCGTCGCCAATACACGTCATCTTCATGGTTCGATACTTTCCATGTCTTCCAAAGGAATGCACTTAAAAATGCATTTTCTTGGAGAGTCATGGGAAATACAGTCGCCTCTCGTTGGCAGTTTTAATGCCATGAACTTACTCGGTGCTCAAGCGTTAGCTTTGTCCCTTGGCATTACTCCCCTTCACTTTTCTCCTTTAGAACATTTTGTCGGTATTCCTGGGCGGATGGAAAGAATATTTACCCCCAATGGGCTTAATGTTTTTGTGGATTATGCACACACCCCGGACGCCTTACGTAAAGCACAAAATGCTTTACAAGAAGCAGGTTTTACAAAAATCATTACTGTTTTTGGATGTGGTGGTGATAGAGACAGGGCAAAACGCCCTCTCATGGGAGAAGCAGTTGCCCAAAGTGCTGATATAGCTGTTGTAACTTCTGATAACCCACGTACAGAAAATCCTGAAACAATCATAGATGATATTATGCCCGGCTTGGCAAAAGCAAAAAAAGTATACCGCGAAGCAGATCGCAAAAAAGCCATTGCTCTCGCTGTTTCACTCTTACAACCAAATGATGCTTTGCTGGTAGCAGGTAAAGGGCACGAAGAGTACCAAATAATTGGCACTACTAAGTACTCTTTTAGTGACAAACAAGTTTTGCAGGAGGCAACCTCATGAATTGGACTCTACAGTATATAGCTTCCTGTTTACAAAATGCTTTGCCACTAACGAATCTGCTTGCTACGCCTTTGACTGATAGCTTGCTAGAAAAAAATCATCTTATCCAAATTCTAGGTACAGAGCATTGGGAAGACCTCGTTGCAACTCATGCCTGCATTAACAGCACTGATGCAAAACAAGGGAGTATCTTTTTTTGTTTTAAGGGACAGAATGCAGATGGGCATGACTATGCACTCGACGCAGCTCAACGTGGCGCAGTTGCTATTATTGCAGAGAGGGATCCTTTTCCCCTGTCACGTACAGCAGACAATACATTACCACCTGTGTTTTTGGTTCCATCCGTATTGCACGCACTGTGGCGCCTCGCAATACAACAAAGAGACAGTACAGAGGCACAAGTTATCGGCATTACAGGAACTGCTGGTAAAACAACCATAAAAGAGTCTTTAGTTTCTCTTTTAAGTAGTGTGGGGACAGTGGCAAAAAACCCACGCAACCTAAACACTCAAATTGGACTTTCTTTAAGCATAATAAATGCTGATATCACAGCTGGATTTTGGGTTTTAGAAGTCGGTATTAGTCAAGAGCACGATATGGAACAGCTTGGCTCATTACTGCAACCGAATATTTGTATAGTGCTTAATGCCGCATTTTCTCATGCAGATGGTTTAGAAAAGTTGGGCGTTGCAACGCATAAAGCAAACCTCGCTACATACACAAAAGAACATGGTGCTCTGTTTTTTAATGCTGATTACCCAAAGTTAATAGAAGCTCTTGGGAAAATGAAAAAAGAACTTCAGGACAAACATATTGTAATCAATACATTTAGCACACGTGCACCTGCACGGTGGAAGGCAACATATGATGGTTTGTTTGATGACAGTATGGGAATTTTTTCTGTACGAAAAGACGCTGAAACAATCACATATCATGCACCTTTTGTTGGTTCCTATGGAGCAGAAAATACCGCAGCCCTCGTAGCTGTTTGTAGTTATCTTGGATTGACTCCAGCCCAAATAACGACAGGACTAAAAAAGATTACACTCCCAGCACAACGTTTTTCATGTAACAGCCACGGTTCTGTTACTATTATTGATGACAGTTATAATGCAAATCCTCTTTCTTCTGCCCGTATGATAGAAGCTGCGGCTAATATGGCACGAGAAACAGAGAGAGAGCTTGTGCTTGTTATGGGAGAGATGCTTGAGCTTGGCTCATCAGCAGAAGCTATGCATAGTGAATTGGGGGAATCCATGGGCAGCGGGACACCCTCTCTTGTTTTTTGGAAAGGTAGGCACTCCACTGCCATTCAAAAAGGGCTGATGAAACAACGTTTTTCAGGAACTTTTTGTCCTGTAGAAGATACAGCCACTTTTGAAAAAATCCTACAAGACATCAATCTTGCCAATATGGTTATTCTCGTAAAAGGCTCACGAAGTATCCGATTAGAGGCGTTTGTAAAAGTGCTAGCCACTATAGTTCAAGGAGTGGATAGTGATATATAATTTATTATACCCTTTAAGCACAGATTACACCGTTTTAAACGTATTTCGGTATATTACCTTTAGATCGGTTTGGGCGCTTTTGACTGCTTTGCTTATCAGTATTCTAGTTGGTCCTGCTTTTATACGCCTCCTTCAGCGTATAAAGTTTGGGCAATATGTAAGTGAAGATGTAAAAGCCCACGAAGGAAAAGCAGGTACTCCAACAATGGGAGGAATACTTATCGCTTTTTCACTTATTGTAAGTGTTCTTTTATGGGCTGACCTTACAAATAGTTATATTTGGCTTACTCTATTTGTTTTTGTTGGGTTTGGAACAGTTGGTTTTATAGATGACTATCTTATTATCAAACGCAAAAGCAACAAGGGAATCAGTGCTAAAACAAAGTTCTTTGGACAAATTCTCGTTGCAACTATAGCAATGTTACTCCTGTATTCTTTGCCTGCTTTTTCTTCAATTTTAACAGTTCCTTTTTTTAAAAACCTTACACCTGATTTGGGTATCTTTTACATACCACTAGCTGTTTTGGTCATGACAGCTACATCAAATGGTGTAAATTTGACTGACGGGCTTGATGGTCTTGCTATAGGCCCTGTTATTATTGCTTCTATTTGCTTTGCCATTTTTGTCTATGCTGCTGGGAACGTACATATCGCTGCTTACCTTCAGATACAATCAGTATCTGGTGTGGGCGAAGTGACAGTGCTGTGCAGTGCCCTTGTTGGCGCTGGATTGGGTTTTTTATGGTATAACGCCTATCCTGCACAAATTTTTATGGGAGATGTCGGCTCCCTTTCTCTCGGGGGAACTCTTGGTTTTTTAGCGGTCTTATGTAAACAAGAACTTATCTTGCTTGTTGTAGGTGCTCTTTTTGCCCTTGAAACCCTCTCTGTTATTTTACAAGTCGGATATTTTAAGCTGACTGGTGGAAAAAGAATTTTCCGTATGGCCCCGCTACACCATCACTTTGAAATGTGTGGTGTACCAGAATCAAAAATAATAATTCGCTTTTGGATAACTGCTATCATACTCGGTCTTGCAGCGCTTTCTTCATTAAAACTGCGCTAATACAGGTGAACTAATGTCTATAGGTATTACATCGTATCGCAATGCGTTAGCCCCTAAAATATGTGAGGGTACACGTGTTGTCGTGGTTGGAGCAGGAAGTTCTGGTCAAGCTGCTGTGCATTTATTAGTCCGGACAGGGGCACAAGTAAAAGTTGCAGAAAAAGAACCTAACTCTATAGCACCAGAATTTCGTTCTTTTCTAGCAACTCACTCTATACCTATTATAGGTGGTGAGCATAAACCTGAAGATTTTGTTGGCGTAGATGTAATTGTGACTAGCCCTGGTGTCCCTTATAATTTACTACGCGCTATGGTGGAAAAAACAGCAGAAATTAGTCCTCCAGAAAATGAAATAAAAATAATCGCTGAAATGGAACTCGCTCTTCCCTATGTGACTGCACCAATCATTGCTGTTACTGGCACAGCTGGTAAAACCACTACTGCAAGCCTCATAGCCGCCATGCTCAGAAAAGCTGGTAGAAATGTATTTTTAGGAGGTAATATAGGAATTCCTCTTTCTACATATGTTTTAGAAAAGCAAACCGCTGATGTCATTGTTTTGGAGTGCAGTAGCTTTCAATTACTTTGTTGTCACAGCTTTCACCCAAAAGTAGCTGTGCTAACAAATTTAACTGAAAACCACTTAGACCAGCATAAGGATATGCAAGAGTATACCGATGCTAAATTTAAAATTTTTATGCATCAAACAGAATATGATTTTGCGATTATTCATCAAGATCTTGTAGAGGAATACAAAAAACGAGACTTTAAAGCACCTACATCTGTTGTTAAAATACTTACACGTTTCCCTGAAAGCAAACTCATAGGAACACATAACGCACTTAATGCTGAAGCTGCTTTTTTAGCCTGTCGTGGGTTTGGTGTGAGTGAAGAAGTCGCGCACAAAGTTTTAAAGAATTTTACACCTCTTAAGCATCGACTTGAGCTTATCGATACACTTAATGGTGTTCGCTATATCAATGACTCTAAAAGTACCACTGTAGATTCTCTTATAGCTGCAATAAAAAGTTTTTCAGAGCCAATTATTCTTTTAGCTGGTGGTAAGTTTAAAGGTGGTGACTTAGGTAGTGTTGTTCCTCTTATAAAAGAACATGTCAAAAGTGTTTGTTTATTTGGTGGGAGTCGAGAATTTTTTGAAAGTGCCTGGAAAGGGACAGTCCCTATCACATGGGATGAGACCATTGACCAAGCTTTTGCTCATGCTCAAGGCTTAGCAAAAAAAGGTGAGGTAATTCTACTTTCTCCTGCTACTGCCAGCTATGATCAGTTTTTAAACTATATGGCTCGTGGTGAGCACTTTCGCCAACTTGTAAAGGGTTCCTAATGTCAGCTGCTGCACCTACATATACGACAACACATCACCAAACGGGAAAACCTGACTGGTGGCTTTTGGCAATTACCATCATCATAGTTGTCCTAGGTCTTATGATGGTTTTTTCAGCCAGTAGTATTTTTGCTGAGCGTATGTGGGCAAACCCCTATTATTTCTTTTTGCGACAAGTCCTATTTACCCTTGTTGGGCTTACTCTTATGGGTATTTTGATGGTCACTCCACGTGCTGTTTTATATAAATTGCAATACCCTGCACTTCTTATCTCAATCCTTCTTCTTGTTATTACTCTTTCCCCTTTTGGCGTGCGAGTAAATGGTGCACAGCGATGGATACGACTTGGCGTATTTAGCTTGCAGATAATGGAATTTGCAAAAATAGCCCTTGTTCTCTACCTTGCGTATTTTATGGCAACAAAACAAGATATTGTAAAAACTTTTAGCAAAGGTGTTATTCCTCCCTTTGTTGTCACTGCTGTTTTTTGTGTACTCCTCCTCTTGCAGCCAGACTTTGGTGGTGCAGCACTCATGCTGTTACTCCTTTTTCTCATGTGTGTTGTTGGCGGTACTAGGTTTATCTACCTTTTTGCCTCTGCACTCTTTGCTTGTGGTGGCGCATACTTACTTGTCACTCAAGCTGAATACAGATTTCGCCGTATTTTAGCATTTCGTGACCCTTTTGCCTTTGCTTCGGACGAAGGTTACCACCTTGTCCAGTCGCTTATTGCCTTTGGTTCTGGTGGTTTTTCAGGATTAGGGCTTGGGGCAAGTAAGCAAAAACTTTTTTATTTACCAGAAGCGCATAACGACTTTATTTTAGCTGTTTTTGGTGAAGAAACTGGTTTCATCGGGATGTCAATTTTCTTTGCTTTAATTGCTCTTTTTTACTGGCGTGGGTTTATGATTGTTGTAAACCAAACTGACTTGCGTGACAGATTTACAGCCTTCGGTATGCTCTTGGTCCTTTTATTATCTGTTGTGCTAAATATGGCTGTTGTTCTTGGTATGGCACCACCAAAAGGAGTTCCAATGCCCTTTTTTAGCTATGGTGGTAGTAGTCTCATTGCTTCTTTTTGCTGTATCGGAATTTTGCTTAATATCTCGAAAACAGGAAAGGCATAGATTATGGCACTTGAGCGCATATTAATAGCTACAGGCGGGACTGGCGGTCATATTTTTCCTGCCATCGCTGTTGCCCAAGAGGTCACACGCCGTAACCCAAACGTTTCTATTTTATTTACAGGTGCAAACGAAGGTGTAGAGGCAGATATCGTTACTAAAGCTGGATATCGATTTGTGGGGCTGCCTGTACGAGGCATCATGGGCAAAGGATTTCATGGAGCTACTAATGCTTTTGCTATGCTCCGTGGTATTGGTGCTGCCGTATCAATCGTAAAAAAAGCAGATCCTCAAGTAGTTATTGGCTTTGGTGGATATGCTGCATTTGCAGGAACTTTAGCGGGAGCGTTGTGCAAAAAACCATCTGCTATCCATGAGCAAAACAGCTTTCCTGGTATGGCAAACAAAATTTTAGGTAAAATAATAGATACAGTATTTCTTTCAGTACCTGGAACAGAAGAGTTTTTTCCAAAAAATAAAACACTACTCACAGGCAACCCTATTCGCAAAGAGATAGAAAGACTAACAGTTCATTTCGCTCAAAAGCACACCACAGAAAATTTGCACCCAACTCGCTTATTAGTCATGGGTGGGAGCCTTGGAGCAAAAGCGCTCAACAATGGAATGCTTGCAAATATTAATGCTTTTATTGGTAGAGGGATAGAAGTATGGCACCAAACTGGTACACAGGATTATGAGTTTGTCCGCCAAACTTATCGTGATGCAGGTGCAGGGCACGTTAGAGTAGAAGCATTTATCGAAGACATGGCAGCCGCGTATACATGGGCAGATTTAGTACTATGCCGTGCTGGTGCTTCCAGCATAGCAGAGCTCACAGTAGCAGGATTACCAGCTATTTTTGTCCCTTTTCCTTTTGCTGCACAAAACCATCAGTTGTATAACGCAAAAGCAATGGTTACCCAAGGTGCTGCACTATTGCTAGAACAAAAAGAATTTGAAGGATCTCACTCTACAGTTTTAGCCGATACTGCTTTAGCCCTTTTTTCAAATACTGAAAAGCTATTTACCATGGCGCAAAAAAGCCATGCACTAGCAAAACCTAACGCTGCGAGCAAAATTGTAGATAAGTTAGAAAACCTTGCCAGCACAGGAGTGAAAAAGTAAGCCATGCATAATAAAGTACAAACTATTCATATGGTAGGAATCGGCGGATCTGGAATGAGTGGAATCGCAGAAGTTCTCCTGACTCTTGGTTACAAGGTCACTGGTTCCGACATGTCTGATTCTACAGTGGTGCAACGGTTGCTATCTCTTGGAGCAACGATTCATATTGGGCACAAAGCAGAGAACGTTAGCCCCGCAACAAACGTTTTAGTCAAATCAACTGCTATTGGTTTGGAAAATCCTGAGGTTAGTGAGGCACGTGAAAAAGGAATTCCGATTATTCCACGAGCTGAAATGCTTGCTGAGCTTATGCGACTTCATACAGGTATAGCAATTGCTGGAACACACGGAAAAACAACAACTACCTCCCTTACAGCTGCTATTTTTGATGCAGCAAACCTTGACCCTACTGTTATTATTGGCGGCCGCCTTAACGCCTATGGAACAAACGCCCGTTTAGGTAGAGGTAAGTATTTAATTGCTGAAGCAGACGAGTCTGATGGGTCGTTTCTCTGTTTATCGCCTATTATGAACGTTGTAACCAACATTGACCTTGAACATCTTGATTTTTACATAACCCAAGATGCTATTGATCAAGCATTTATTACATTTATGAATCAAATCCCATTTTATGGCATCAACATTGTGTGTGGTGATGACCCTGGTGTACGCAGACTATTGCCTTTTATCAATCGGCCTATTCTTACCTATGGCTTTGGTACAGGAAACGACTTACGTGCAGAAAACATAGAATATGGAGAAAAAAATAAATTTTCCGTACGCTTGAAAGGATACAAGTTAGGGGAAGTTATATTACCCCTTCCTGGTAGGCATAATATCCTTAATGCTCTTGCTGCTATTGGTATTTCTATGCAAGCAGATGTTGCAGCAGAAGTTTGTTTTAAGGGTTTACAAGAATTCAATGGTGTTGGACGCAGGTTTGAAAGAAAAGGTGAAAAACGCGGTGTACTTGTTATTGATGATTATGGGCACCACCCTACTGAAATCACTGCTACTCTTGAGACGGCAAGACAATCTTTTGCTGATAGGCGCTTAGTAGTTGTTTTTCAACCTCATCGCTTTACACGTACCAAAGCCCTTTTTGGAGATTTTTGTAAAGTATTTGATAACGTAGACAAACTGTTTATCACGGAAATTTTTGCAGCATCTGAAAAACCTGTACCCGGTGTTAGTGGCGAAAGTCTTGCCCAAGGAATTCGTCAAATACACTCTACTGACGTTACCTATGTGCGTACGTTAGATGATGCCCTCAAAGCAGTGGATGCGTGCTTACAAGAAGGTGACTTGCTTATCACGCTTGGGGCAGGAAGCATTACAACGTTAGGCCCTCTTTGGTTAGAAAAGTAATATGAACAAAAGAGTAGAAGAACATATAGGGTACAGCATTGTACATGAGCCAGTGCTAGCTAGCATGACTTCTATTGGTCTTGGTGGCACAGCTGTTGCGCATGTCTTGTTTGCCGACTCTGCTAGCCTTGCAGAGCTTCCTACGCTTCACAAGCAACTGGGTGGTACTTTGCGCCCCTATGGTAGAGGGACAAATATTTTAGCCTATGATGGTACCTTGGCTCTTTTGCTCGCTTCGTTTACAGGTACAGATATCGCTACGCAAAAAGATACAATTAATGGCAAAATATTAGTTCGGGCTGAAGCAGGGGCTACCTTACCTATACTTCTTTCTACCACAGCAAAACAAAGTTTATCTGGCTTAGAAGGGTTAAGCGGTATCCCAGGAAAAATTGGTGGAAGTATCCGTATGAATGCTGGCTCTTACGGTACTGAAATAGGTTCTCTACTGCATTCAATAGAGGTCTATACAAAAACTGCTGGTTTACAAACCTACCCTCGTGAACAAATACAGTATACCTATCGTCAGTTACAGATACAAAATGTCCAGGAACCTTTTATAATATGTGCTGCTACCTTTGCTCTTGAACGAGGAAATAGTAAAAAGATTAAAGAACAGATGGATTCTTTTTTTGCTCAAAAAAAAGCAACACAGCCAGTCTCTGCCCGTAGTGCTGGATGTATATTTAAAAACCCTACTCACAACCAAAGTGCTGGTTTACTCCTTGATCAAGCTGGCTTTAAGGGAAAAAAGCTTGGTGGCATGGCTTTTTCTGCCATCCATGCAAACTTCTTAGTCAATACTGGTACAGGAAAAAGCTCTGAGGCACTGGCACTCATAGCTGAAGCAAAAGAAGTACTCGCAGAAAAAACAGGATTTGTTTTACAAGAAGAAGTGGAGATTTGGTCGTGAAAAAAAGAACGGCAAATTCCTCTTCGCGATTAGGGCTTATGCGTCCGGGAAACAAAAAAAAACCTAATACGTGGAAAAGTCCTATAAAAAAAGAGCGACATTTTACTTTACCGTCTGTTTTTAAAAAACTTACTCCACATTGGACTTTTACTATTGGAGTGACATTAAGTTCAATAATACTAATCTGTTCTATTAGTTTTGGGCTATTGTATGGGTATAGATATTTTACAACAACTAAATATTTTCACCTAAAACACATAGAAATTTATGGTAATACAAGACTTTCTTCTAGAAATATTCTAGACTTAGTGAAATTAAAAAAAGGAACAAATCTTTTACAGCTTTCTATCAACTCTGTAGAAGATATATTAACCAAAGAACCATGGGTACAAGAAGCGTCTGTTACACGTGTCATGCCAGATACTTTGGTGATACGGATACATGAGCGAACCCCTGCTTTCTGGCGATTATCCCAAGGCGCTCTCCACTACACAGATGTGTATGGAAGTATAATAGGACCTGTAGAGCCAGGAATGTTTGTAGCCTTACCTACCCTAGAAGTGGAAAAAGGGGCTGAAGATTTACAACAAATACTACCTGATCTCCTTCAAAGTTTACATGCGGAGCAAATCCCCTTTGATAAAAAAGATATTTCACAGGTTCGTTTGTCTGCTGCAAGTGGAGTCGAGTTATTTTTTGCAAACAGAAAGCTCAGGGTCACTATAGGTATAGAAAACTGGCAAGAAAACTTGTTCAGGCTACGAGCAACAGTGGCTGACCTAGAAGCAAGAAACGAATTGTCCAAAGTACGTAATATACGAGCACAAAGCATAAATGTTTGGGTTGAAAGATAAATTTCATAAAAATTATTTGTACACAATGCATTATATAATATAGCGCGAACTACTTTTACGATTTTATGCTTTTAGTTCGCAAGGAGTACACAATGGCTAGAACAGAACTGCTTATCGGTCTCGATATCGGTACAACAAAAATTTGCGTTGTTGTCGGTGAAATAACCGAAAACGGAGTAGATATTGTAGGTATCGGATCCAGCCCATCTAATGGATTACGCAAAGGAGTTGTCGTCAATATAGACGAAACTGTGAAATCCATTCAAAAAGCCCTAGAAGAAGCTGAGCTTATGGCTGGCTGTGAAATTCGTTCTGTTTATGCAGGTATTGCAGGAAGCCATATCAAAGGATTTAATAGTCATGGTGTTATCGCTGTTAAAGATGGCGAAGTTACAGAAAAAGACGTTGAGCGTGCTTTAGAAGCTGCAAGTGCTGTAGCCATACCCCTTGACCGTGAAGTTATCCATACCTTACCTCAAGAATTTATTGTTGATGACCAACGGGGTATCATGCACCCTTTAGGTATGGCTGGCGTTCGTCTTGAAGTAAAGGTGCATATAGTCACTGGTGCTGTTACAAGTGCGCAAAATATAGTTCGCTCATGCCACCGCTCTGGGCTGGATGTGTCAGACATCGTACTTGAAGCTTTGGCATCTGCAAAGGCAGTCCTCACCGAAGAAGAACGCGAAATAGGTGTAGCACTTATTGATCTCGGTGGCGGCACTACTGATATTGCTATCTTTGCAAACGACTCTATTAAACACACTGGTGTTTTAGCCCTAGGAGGGCAAAACTTGACAAATGATATTGCTTTTGGACTGCGCACCCCTATGTCCAGCGCAGAGCGCATTAAACTAAAGTACGGATGTGCAATGGTTGATATGGTACGCCAAGATGAAGGTATCGAAGTACCTAGTGTTGGTGGTCGTGAACCACGACGCTTATCACGTGCGCTTTTAGCCGAAATTTGTCAGCCTCGTATGGAAGAAATTTTAACTTTTGTTGATCAAGAACTTGCTCGCTCTGGTTGCAAAAATATGATTGGAGCAGGTATCGTCTTAACAGGTGGTGGAGCCCTCCTTGATGGCTGCCAAGAGCTTGGAGAACAAATTTTCAATCTGCCTACACGTATAGGATACCCTAGAAGTATTGGTGGTTTACGCGATGTCGTAAACAGCCCTAAATACGCAACTTCAGTGGGGCTTTTATGCTACGGAGCAGACAAGGCAAACGGACAAGGAAAATTCCGTATCCGTGATGATAATGTTTTTGACCGAGTTCTTTCTCGGATGAAAAAATGGTTTGTTGATATATCGTAATTTTTTTGCATAAAAAAACGTAGAGCTGGACCCTCTAGAGCGTTTTTTTTATAGCTTGAACCTTTAAATTGTCAAGTTTAGGAGATACAGATGGACATTTTTGACATGAATCACGACGGTAACGCTACTATAAAAGTTGTCGGAGTTGGTGGAGGCGGTGGTAACGCTGTCAACAATATGGTGCTTTCGGCATTGCAGGGAGTTACTTTTATCTCTGCAAATACAGACTTACAGATACTTGGGCGTTCAGAAGCAGAGTACAAAATTCAACTCGGAAATAGGCTGACCAAAGGACTTGGCGCTGGTGCAAACCCACTTATTGGATGCGAAGCAGCCAATGAAAGTATAGACGAAATCAGAAAAGCTCTTGATGGAGCAGATATGGTTTTTGTTACTGCTGGTATGGGTGGTGGTACAGGAACTGGTGCTGCCCCTGTCATCGCACAAGTCGCAAAGGAAATGGGGGCTCTTACCGTTGGTGTTGCGACAAAACCATTCTTTTTTGAAGGGAAAAAACGTTTACAAGCAGCTGAAGCAGGAATTGCTGAATTTCGTCAACACGTAGATAGCCTTATTACTATTCCAAACGATAGACTTCTACAACTTGCCCCCAAAAAAGCAACTTTTGTAGAAATGCTCAAAAAAGCAGACGAAGTGCTTTATTATGCCGTTAAAGGTATTTCTGACCTCATCATGATTCCTGGGCTTATCAACCTTGACTTTGCAGACGTACGCGCTGTTATGGGCGAGTCTGGACTAGCTATGATGGGTACTGGCATTGCTTCTGGTGAGTCTCGTGCTCGTGAAGCTGCTATGAAAGCCATTACAAGCCCGCTCCTTGAGGGTGTGTCTATTGATGGTGCGCGTCATGTTCTTATGAACGTTACGTGTGCATCAGACCTCACTATTGATGAAGTAAGCGAAGCCGCAAGTATAGTACAAGAAGCATCTCATGATGAAGTGCATGTATTTTTTGGAACAGTCACTGACGATGCCCTGCAAGATGAAATGCGTATTACCGTTATTGCTACTGGCATTGACGCAAATCACGCAGCCCAACCACAAGCACAAAAGCAAGCAACCGTGACTTCTTTGCACACTACTGCACCTTCTGTATCCCGTGAGCTTAATACTGTTTCTCCTGACTTTCAAAATAAAATGGGACAGGACAACTTAAACGTACCTACCTATATGCGTAAATCTTTTACCTCTGGTACGAATGTAAACACTCATATTCCTGGTGAGGATGACTTCATTTTTGACGAAGATGAATTTGAAACACCTTCTTTTATACGTAAACAGGCGAACTAAATAACGCCTGTACACTCAATGTTGAGAATGTGCTTTGCACTTTCTCCTAACAGGTTGCGAGGATTTTCTATCCTTTATGGTATAGTATTCTTCTGCAGTCATGGTCCACTTGACAGCTGCTACGAGTCGTTTTACGGCTCGTAGCTTCTCCTTTTTATCTTTTGGATATACACTTATAGAACCAACTGTTACGATACATTTTTATGTGTAAATTTACGTTCTTTTTACTCCGCTACAAGCGACACTGTAACGATACCACCTATGCTACATTATCCTAATATTTCACCTATTGCCTTTTCTATAGGAACCTTTTCTGTCCGTTGGTATAGCCTTGCATATATTTGTGGCTTTCTAGTGGCTTTTTTATTAGGCAAATACCGTTTACGAAAAGTAAAAATTTTGTCATCAGAACAATTCGAGTTCACTATTTTTTATGCCATGCTTGGGGTTATTTTAGGCGCTCGGTTTGGCTATATTCTTTTTTATAGCCCCATGGACTACATCCAGGACCCCCTCAGTATATTACGAGTCTGGCAAGGCGGTATGTCCTTTCATGGTGGTCTTTTAGGGGTTTTACTCGGGCTGTGGGTTGCAGCACGAAAAGCAAAAATCCGCTACCTTACTTTGGTTGACTTTGTAGCGCCTCTTGTGCCACCAGGACTTTTTTTTGGCAGGCTAGGCAATTTTGTTAATGGAGAATTATGGGGGCGTACCACAGGCTCTTCTTTTGGCATGATTTTCCCAAGTGCGGGAGCTCTTCCACGCCATCCATCACAGCTATATGAAGCTTTTTTTGAAGGATTTGTTTTGTTTTGTATCGTTTGGATTTTTTCCTCGAAAAAACGTCCTACTATGGCTGTAAGTGGTGTTTTTGCTCTTGGGTATGGTGTGTTTCGTTTTTGTGTAGAGTTTTTTCGCGAACCTGATGCACATTTAGGGTACTTGGCAGGAGGCTTTTTAACTATGGGCATGGCTTTATGCTTGCCACTTATTGGTATTGGACTACTTCTTTTGTACCTAGCATACCGCCCAAAAAAATCACTTAATAGCTAAATACATTATATTTTTTAGCAAAAAGACGGTTTAGAAAAAAATTACTTGCTAACCCAAGCAGGGCAGGATATACGCATACTTTACGCCGAGGTGGTGGAATTGGTAGACACGCTATCTTGAGGGGGTAGTGCACTACGTGCATGAGGGTTCGAGTCCCTCTCTCGGCACCATGGTAAAATGGTAAAGACTTCTTGCTCATCCCAAGAAGTCTTTTTTTTTACTAGGTAGAGAATTTTTTGGGAGAGTAATATTTTTTAAAAGGTACTCATTCTACCAACAGACTGTACTTATAAGCATAAGATCTATTTTAGCATTGAATTTATTTATTTAACGCTCTCTTATAATCTGTATAGTATACATTTTCAAAGTGCCCACATGTTGAGCAATGTTCTATAGGTAACCATATTTTCTACACACAAAAGCCAACCAACTTGTAATACTCTATGCCTTGTCATGACAACTTCCGCAACACTTACTGTTACTTGATACCTAGCAAAAAAAATAGAAAACGTGCTCTGATAGCCACTTCTCCTATATTTACTGTTAGCAGATGCTGTTGCAACTCATAACATAGCTATTGTTTAGTATAAGTGACCTTCAAAGACGTATGCATTGTACAGAGACTCTTCTGCGTATCACCCCCAGAACAAAAACATACTGTGGCAGTAAAACTGCTTCTCCTAAAACACTCCTTCAGTTTTTTTGTTTGCATATAAAAGTATTTTTTCTTAAATTTATTACACAAAGGAATATTTTGCCTTACTAAAAAGTAAACTGTACTTTTTGCCTTTTCAAAAAAAATACTTATATACGTATAAGAAACAATATAAAACAGGAGTAAAATTATGGCAGTTGGTTGGGCTGGCGATAGCGCCGTTAATGATCAAATAGCAAACTCTATTGAAGATGAAATAGCAAGAGCACGAAGTCGTCTTCCTAAAGGGCAAAGCCTCTCTACGTGTGAGGAATGTGGTGATGCTATCCCAAAGGCACGGCAAATAGCCTTACCTGGTGTCCGTCTATGCATTGCATGCCAAGAAGAGCTTGATAAAGAAAATACAGCTTTTTCTAGCTATAACAGACGTGGGAGCAAGGATAGTCAGTTACGATAACATGCGTTTAACCCACTGGCTTTCTACTTCTACTATAGCATTGCGCTAACTCGAGTTTTTTACTAGCCCCTATGACAAGACGCAATTACAGTAAGCACATACAATTTGCTTACCCATAACTTCTTGTACCTTACCCCTTATTTTTTATCCCTTATCCAAATTCATACGTTCTTCAAATCCCAAACGTTGCTTATAAAATCTAACATTGCCTACACTACGGGGCTACAAAATTTTGGAATAGGAATTACATTCTCGGTTTCTTTTAAAATTACCAAAATTCACTGCCAGTAAGATGTGGTTTTCTTATGTAAAAATTTTGTTGGATTACTAATAATTTTTTGCTTTGAGACATTGCCATTATAGTTACTTACATCTTATAAATCAGCTATAAATTATATCGTGTTCAGATTATTTTTCTGTAGTGGACAGAAAAATACAAGGGAGTAATTATGAAAGTAGATAGTTCGGTGTTTATAAACTAGTTGGG
>JARJEC010156912.1:0-11145 GCA_030264575.1 Tachinus sp. AB-2021 | reverse complement strand
GTTTTTGATTATTTGCATAAGAAATGCCTTTGTTTATGCCTAAACATCAATATAAAATATGGTTTTTTTAAATGTCAATTGCGAGGAAAAAATTATGACTAAAAAAACTAATTCGATAGCAGAATAGTTGAAACCTTTATTTATATGTATATGAAAGCAATTTTCTTAATTTTAATTAATAAATACACAATCGTTTGAGCCCCGAGAGTCAAAAGTGCCTGAAGTTTAGGCACGCCAAGCCTTAATTACTCGATGTGACACCGCTCTCTCTCGATAGATAAATTTGTCTAAATTTCTGATTAGTTTTCAACGATATTGTGATTATTATTGAAATATCTTACTCCATCTCTAATTTTATTCTCTAAATCTTCTAAATTTATGAAAGGCCTCAGAATAAACTATTTTTTAACCAACCCTGTAAAAAGGAATCACATGGATTTATTTAGATCGAGTGAGCGAACAGGCCGTGGAAATGTAGAATGTTTTCCAAACCATTTTTCATTAAATTGCTCATTTAATACTCCACCACAAACACTATTCGTGATGGAGCACCTGACTCCAACATGCATAAACCAAAGTGAATTTCTTGTGCGTAAAGATAACATGTCAAATTCATAGATAAAATTATTAATATTTGTCTGAAATTAGAATTTGTCTGCCGAAAAATATAGGGCCCTATATCTTTTCTGTTCAAAATTCCACACCAAACATTTAGTGTTTGAGAATATTGATTTTTGCAGGGAATTCGGAAATTTAAATTTTTTATTGACCGTCCACCAATGACAGTTTTCTGAGGACAGTACACCATTTGTGGTAAACGTAGCCAACTTTTTTGTTTAATGGTCTATCTTGTTTCATTTCCGAAATAATTGAAAAACAAATTATTTTAACAAAATAAAGTAAAAAACACTTGTAAGAAAAAGAGTAAAATTGTGTGGATTTGTTAAAATAATGTTATTTTGGTTAAAATTGTTATTTTTCACTCTTTTTGTTACGAATGTTTTTTTTACTTAATTTTTGCTAAATAATATTTTTCTTTTTTTGTCTCCAGTTAGGAACCACTCTGCACATAAAGATTATAATGTTATTAACTTATTTCACGACTTAATTCAATTGCTATCTTCAAATTTTAATTGTGGTTTGTTGCCTTCTCGGCAGGAAGTTTTTAATTGTCTATTGTAGAATTGGTCTGATTGGCTAGCCTGATTGTGGCTGAACCAATAACTCCTGCTTAAATAAATTTATTTATTATATAATTACTAATAACGCTAACATAAAAAATCAATTTACAGAAAGTGTGAGACGAGCTGTTACGGCTACCGGTTTATCTGCAATAGCAAATTTGGATACAGTTGCACAGGAAGCGGGATCAGATTTGAATATCCAATCTGCATACAGGGACCTTCTTCGTTCACGTGTACAGAATAGTATTCAGGACAATGAAGATTTCACACCGGAGAGATTTCCAAATGCAACCAATTATTTTAATAAATCACAGTAGATAATAGTTCTTTGTTTAATTAAATTGATATATATTTTTTAAATTAGTTTTGTTTTACAGTGTTGCCAATAGCACAACCAGTGAGAAAGTTATGTTAATTATTTTTTAATTTAACTCATACTACATAAATTTAATATTTAAACAATTTACATAGTATGATTATTTATTGAAATAATTTTTTTATTATCCTAGTATTGATGAACACTTAATTATTAATGTAATCAATATATTTACACTGCATATTGTACATTTTAAATAGGAAATAAAGTTAAGATAATAATGGTTTTTTTCCACATTTGTTGTAAAATAGCAGGTTTTAACCACACAAATGAGTTAAAATACTTATTGAAACTACATGAGCATATTGTATATTGGTTTGCATACACAGTTGACAATTATATGGTATTGACCGTATTCTTGCATTGAAAATACGGTTTACGATCCAAAGTTCATGGATTATACTTAACCCACAAATTGAGTTATGGTTGTGGCCAACACAATACAGTCCATCTGGAACACTGCATCTCTCAAAGTTGGCAACCCTAAGCGAAATATTTAAATTATGGATTATAAAATCATTATTATTATATTCTAAAAGAAGTGAGCATTCCTAGTTGGATATTTTACATTCTAGATTGAGAGAACAATTCGAAAATTTTCTTTGATTTAGTGTAATGAAAATAAAGTAAAGAAAATATTGGAAAACATTTGGCTTACATATTTTGCACAAAAAGCATGGTCACACTACTTACTACATCAGGAGTGGCGAACAGTTTTTGCCCATAATCTAGATTGGAAAGAAATTTTCTTTCACGGACCCAAATATTAAAATTAAAAAATTTAAAATATAAAGAATTAAAAAAAACAAACTATCGTGGAATTTGTTTATGAATAAATGTAAGTAATTTAGTATAAGGAGTTAACATAAAAACTAATTTGACATGTTATTGCACTTTACATCGACTATCATTTGATTAATATCTGGCTATATGCTTGTAGTAGCTATTCTTAAGACAGCTTAAAAATGTAAATCATTCAATCTTGATCTTGTATTTTTATTTAGATTCATTAAAGAAAAAGTTTGTTCACAAATATAAGCTTAACTGAAGATTACTAAATGTTTTTTTGCAAATTTTTTTAAATTTCTGTGTGTTCCAATTTCCAAAAAATTGTACAAATTTTCTTGCTCTTTATATTTCTCATGTAATAATTCATTATATTGTAAATTAATTATTTCTAATTGTATATCAACAGAAATGTTATCTACATGTACAAAATGGATTTCGGATAATAGATAAAATTTTATCAATTTTCTTGAAGCAATCGAATAGCAGCTCAAAATCTGTCATTAGTGCAATATTATTATTAAATTCTTCAACTTTTCTCTCAAAATATTTCAAGATACGCCATTTAACGTTGTATGATCAAATTGACATTCAGCAAGATTTATAAAAAAAGAGTTAAGTTTCATTTCAAAAGATTTGAACTTGTGTTTTAAATCATAAACATACACATTTTTTCTCTGTAAACATACGTTACATTTGTTAAAATGTGTGAGAATGTCCAGAGAAAATAATAAATCAGAAATCCAATTTGGTAATTCAGGAAAATTTTAAAAATATTTTTATTTCTTGAAGATCTCTCGCACGTCTTAAAACTTTTCCCAAGCTTAACCAACGACTTTAATTGTGATATGGTACATCTAAATAACTGGTATTTAGTTATTTAAGGAGTCCAATAAATTGCATGTGATTTAACTCTTTTGATCTAAGAAAATTCATTAAGTTCTTAACTATGTAATATGATCGTTTTTTTAAATGTTTTTGCATAATGCGTGTTGTGTGATGCAGTATATTAGAATAATTTTATAATTTAGATCAATTTCAAAAGATTTGGTTTTTTGTTTTATGAGACCAATATTTTTTCAATCGTAACTGGTGCTCCATCTGTTGTTGCTTTGACTAATTTTTTCCAGTCAATATTTATTTCAAAAACATTTCTCGACTTCTCGAAAAAGAACTCCTTTTGTTGTGTCTTTCATAGGAACAATTGACAAAAGTTCATCCGAAACTTGAAAATCTGCATTGATAGCTCTGATAAAAATTAATAACTTAGCAGTATCCTTTACGTCTCAACTTTCATCAAAAGCTATTGCATAAAAATGGGCCGGGCCGATTATAAATTATTCATTAACTGATCATTTAAATTAACATTTATATCATCTATTCTTCTAGCAATAGTTTGCAGAGACAGGCTTGTATTTTCAAATTTATGTTTAAATTATGGACATATTACATCAAAAACATCCAACATGCACTTTTTTATAAATTCTCCTTTAGCAAATGGTTTTCCACATTGAGCAATCTGTTTTACTCCTAGTAAACTTGCTTCAGTAGCAGATTCTAGTAATCAATTTTGACGTGTAAATATATTTTGCTGCTGGGTTAATTTTACTACCGGATCTACAGCTTGTTTTTCGACTTTCATTTAAATGTTGTACGTAACTTGCATGTTTCATTTCAAAATGTCTTCTCAAATTATATTATTTTAAAAAGAAAGCAAATTGGTACATAAAATACGCAATTGAAACAATATTTGTGTTGACAAAATTGAAACTTTGAGGATAAATGAAGAATTTCTTAGCATTTTGGAATTAAATTTTAATTTTCTTTGACACAATTTACTAAGTTACCTACTGTTTGTCTACCAATTAATTTCCACCCTATATGTCCATGACATTTCTATCTTAAAATTACATAAAAAATGAGGTGGCGAAGTTTTATAAACCTATTATAAATAACCCTGTATGCATGCAAAACATATTTTAATAATTTTTATAGAATTGATAGAATCTAAAAATTCACCAGAGGTCCAACTGTCCCAAGACTAGAAAACAAATCATTACAGAGAAATATTAACGTTTACCGATTTGAATATATTTAATATTTTATTTTGTATAAATTACTACAATATATATATATATATATATATAATATAATTTTGCCTCAATTTGATATTTAGAAAAACTGGTCCTATGTTGCGTACGAGTTAAAAAACTCAATAATTCATTGCAGGATTATTAAATTTGCAGCAAAACATTCATAATAAAACAAAAAAAATTGTGATTTGATCATTCTATTCAAAAACTGATAAATATACATAGTATGTAAAAAATTTGAAAAATATTTAAGTACAATAGTGAAGTGTTAATAAAAAAATAGTTAATATTAACTAATAATAACACATTATAAATACATACAAATTTATGTGCAGTTCTACTAAAAAATACCTATAATACCTTTTATTAGTAACAATAATAACATGGATAATAATTAATAAAATAAAAATAAAAAACTATATTTTATTTTTTATATGTTGGAGGTGTTGGGAAAAGTTTCTGTTTTCGTTTCATTGCCCTCCTGTAACAAAACATGATTAAAATTTTTATTTATTAATATACTGCTAATACAAACCTTGCTGATTGCGAGGCAAATAAATTTTTGTTGGCCATTCTTAGTAAAGAATCTGTACTAGGAGTTTGTTGCAACTTTGGAGTATTCGTCGGGCCAAACCCATCTTGTACATTGAGAAATCCAATCCAGAATTCTTTAGGTAGATTCATTAAAGCTTCCATCACCTAAAGTAAGAAAATTAATAATCAACATTAAAAATACATTTAAATATTTTACCATCTGTTGTTGCCTAGTTTCAGGAATCAATGCTGCAGGATCCAAATCGGCCGATGAAAATCCAACAATCGTCGGACCAAATACCATGGATAAGTTAGATATAGGCATTTTACATTCCTTAGATTCCGCAACTCTACAATTAATCAATTTAAAATAAAACGACAAAAGTATCGATGTTAATTACCTTCTTAAATGTATAATCATATATGCAAGAGTGTCTCTATTCGATTGTGGTAGGCCAGAAATAATTTTGCAAAGACTTGATTGTATATCTTCTGCATTGTATTCAATACATTTTATAAATGCAGGCCTCGCTTTAAAAGTTACTATCGGTTCGTATAAGTTTCTAAGAAAATCTTTAACTGTGCCACATATCACATTTATATCAACTTGACTTAGACAAGGAGATCCTTTTCCCTTCAAGAATTTTTCCTATGCAAACAAATCAAATTTAAAATGTAATTCCAACAAGGAATAATATAATATTTAATACCTTTAATTGTTTAACATCTCTTTCCGAACCGGGTATTCTATAAATACCGATTTCATTCAGACCTCTAGCTTCAATTTCATTTAAACAATGAACAATTAGTGCTGGTATCATTGGAGGGACAGTAGGAGCATAATCACTAATAGTGTTCTAAATACAAATATTTTTAAATTGCCAAACCATTAATCATTTTAACTTACCAGCAAATTTTGTTGTGTGGGAGTGTTCACATACGGAATGCAAGGAAGCGGCAATTTTGTTTTACATTCTAGATGGCAAGTTGCTCTGCAATCTTTACATTTCAATGCAGTCTTGCCAAATCGAATTCTTTTCTCACAGGGAGCACAAACTTCTGGCATGACAATGGTTTTTGGTTGCAAATTATGTTGTCTTTGAATTGGTTTAGGTTGATTGTTATTGTTTTGCCACATGTCATATATTAACTTGGAAGCCGTTTCATGTTCCTAAAATCAAAAAAATGCAGTGAGTAGCTATTTAATTATTGTTGCAAGCAACAAAATATAGAATGATGGGAATGGAAGAATGAATAGATTTTGGAAAAGTTTTCGTGTACATGAAATTTTGCATTTCACTCATTTTCAGTATGTAATTAATTTAAAAAAGTGTTTGTTTGTAAAAAGTATCTACCCTGTATATCGGAGAAAAAAAAATCATTTTGAGGGGGACGTCTGACATACAGTTGACACATCCCTTTTTTTGAAAAGCGCTTGTTGGAGGGATTTTTTTGGTTTGACACGATTTTCTGAGATATCCAGACGGATACTTTTGAAAAAAAACCCTATATATATATTTTATTTATATTATATATAATTTATATATTTTTTTAAATAAAATTAACGAGATGAGTGTTCCTTCACATTTTTTACAAGAAATCACTACATTCGTATATTTTATATAGCAAAATATATCATAAATAGTCAATCAAAGCAAATGAATAAATATTCCAGAAATTTTACCTAAATCTTGAAATTCTAAGAAAATTTTCTTGATTTTTTTTCAAATAATTGACAGAAATTTATAAATCGTTAGAAAAAAAATTAAATTCTCATTTGGAAAAAAAAAACTTGATAATTGTATTGTGTTTTGGGTGTAAGAAAGTACATTCAAATAATGTAAGTTATACAAATGTTGTTTTTTTGTTCTAAAACTAGATTAAAAAAGGGGGGTCTTCAAAGGGAAATCCCAGACCCTTTATATTCATATACAGATTGAACATAATTAGATGGCAAAAATGAAATGTCATATTCTGCTATTCATAGAGTACTTGCAGCAAGTAATTGCAAAAATAACTTCCTTGTATGTAAACACAATCGCAAGTTACTTGCTCTTGTAAACCTAACATTGGAATGCTAATAATCGATTGAAGCTTAATTTTGAAATATCACATTTGAAGGATAATTATTACTGGTTCAGACTGACAATGTTGGCAAGTCAGTGCTCAATTTTTTATTTATTATGGCATGCTCAAATGCTATATTCCGCACTTGTTAGTATAAAAATTATTATAAACAAAATAAAGCGTTAATACCTCAGTTTCCATTTTACTATCAGCTTGATTTGATGGAATCGATTCAATGACCGAAGTAGCTGTAATGGGCCCATTCTTTGGCACTGTGAGAGTTGTTGTAGCTCTAACACTATCTGAATTTGTAATCTGAAAATTTATTTAAGCCAAAGCATAAAGCAACAAATATGATTAATAAAATCAGACCTCTACAATCCTGTTTGCAGAAGAACGTCTTTTCTTATTCGGTTGTACTGGTTGGTGTCCATCACTTGGACGATGCTTTATCCATGGTTTTGGAAATAGAGACACATCCAAATCATCCTCAGATCTTGAATAACTAAAATCTGAGAGTAACGAACCTAAAAAAAATAATTATTCAACTAAGATACATTAGTTAATTGTAGAAAATTATAAATACTTTCGACATAAACGTACTTTAAAATTTTATTAATAATTCAGCCACTTACAATTTTTTAAATTTATTTTATTAATTACATATATAATCACCCGTTATTTTTAATCGCAATTTATAATAGTTATAACAATTATCGTTAATTAATCTTGTATGAAAATAAATTTAATAATAAAGTTTATATTTTTTTAACATTCAGCTAACATTTTATAGAAAAATTGTTTTCAGAAGAAATATAAAAACAAAAAAATAGCGTATCTCGATGCTGAAAATCTTAAAAACTATATGCACCGCAATAATAATTTAATCCGGAGAATTGTATAAAATAATTGAAAAGCGATTTCTATTTTGCCCGTGGCTAAAGACTTGTATAGTTTCATTCAAGGTCTATGCTGTATTGATGTGACAAATAAAAATTTGAGAATAAAATCGTTAAAATACTCTAGTGTAGATTCAATTCAATTAAACAAACAATATAACAAGTTTCTATAGGAAAAATTGTTAAATTAAAGTATTAAATAATTAAAAATATTGCTAACATATTAAATAAATATCCTTTCTGTTCTACCATAGTTTGGTTTCAGATTATACGTTTAACTTAAATCATATAATTAAAATTACCAGTAGTGTTTATTTCCTTTATAGCACTTAGCTGCGGTCCTTCACCATTTGAAATTACATTTGGATCCCAACATTGAGATTGAAAATCATTCAAAAATGCTAACTTTTCTCTCGCATCATCCAATTTATTTCTTTTATCTTTAAATATACAATCTCTAACTTGACTAATATGCTCTTCAAGAAGATTCTTTTCCACTTCAATTTTTCTCGAGTGTCTTTTTTCTTTATCGAGCATCTTACGTGCAAAATACAATTTATTTTCTAAATCACTATATTCCTGAGACTTTCTTTCGAGTAACTTTTGCAGTTGCATGCATTCCTCGGTAACAGTTTGAAAACTTCTCGCAAAACTTTCGATTTGAGCTACAAAAGCGAGGAATTCATCTTCGACTTGGTTGTGCCTTTGCAATTTTAATAATCTTAATATTTCATCAAATTCAGCCACTAGAGTCAAAGATCCTGGGTCTGAACTATCAGTATTATTGCTATGTATACTTTCTTCACTATCTGATACAACCCTTGAAGCGTAATATTGAGGTTTATGTGGTGTTCTTCTGTCCATATTGTTCACTTTGATTAATGTTTACGCAAAATACATGTGCTCCAACAAAATTCGTTTTTGCATCGGTTAAATTGTGATATAAAATGTAAAAACAAACTCATCAAACTCAAACTAACCAATCAGCGTTTGTGGAAGTGAAACCTACCAACAACTATTTCCAACGGCTTTTTTTAGGCGGGACATTCAAAGCACAATAAAGATTGATAAATATGTTTTACGCTTGTACCGATGTAAGTCTCATTTGCTTAATTTCATTTATCGCAATCAATTAATTTTAGCATTCTGTATAAAATTTAATACTTTTTACTTATAAATGACCATTACTGACGGTTGAAATTTAAAATCAGTTAACATTTAAATAATGACCACCGACGAGTGACGAACAACTCGACGCATGTGCTCATTATTAACATTCCAGCGCCAAATTTGAATAAAATTAATTATATTTAGAGCAAAACGAGTATAAGTACAAAGTCTAAATCTATAACAATGTTCATTCAATATTCAGAAAATCTAATAAATTGTTGGTTCTACTATAGTAAGTGCTTTTCTATGACCATGCACTAGATACTTGATATTTATTTTTTTATATCTAGTGACATTACAATTGTCAGATTTGACATTTAGTTGTGTAAGATAATTTAATATACAAACTATAACTGACAATGCAATAATTCAATAATTTTAAAATTTATTAATCGTTTTGTCATATTTTGTATTTTGTATTTTGAGTTTGTGAGTTTGAAAATGAATGATATTACTGATTGTGGTAGGTTGAGAGTATTAGGTTGGGTTAGGTCAGGCTAGGTTAGTTTAGGTTAGGTGAAGAAGTTTCTAAATTATCGGCACCTCAATGCAAAAATTATAAGTATATAATAGAATAATGATTACTGGAAACAAGTAATGTGAATCCTCGCAAAAATCTGACAAAACATCAACTTACACCAAGAGTCGATCAAGAAACGCAAATTCTTGCATTTGTTAAGGCGGAACCAATTAGAAGCGTTCGAATTGTATCGTCTCAAGCTCATATCCAAAAAGTCACTATTCACAAATTATTGAGAAAAAATACTTTGCATCCATGTAGATTTTAAAAAGTTCAAGTTTTGCAAGACGGGAATAGGAAACTTCGAGTCTTTTTTTGTAGATGCGTAGCGTTATATATGTATTATAACTATAATACTCATTTGTTTGAATAAATTCAGTGGAGTCACGAGTTCATAATATTATAAATACATATAATCTGCAATAACGGATTAATGAAAATATTTCCTGAATATATATCAGTATGCACATCTTTTTCTTTTAACAAATTCCACACATTACGGTCATTAAGTACCCATGTTATCTCATCTTGCTTAACTTAATAATTTTTGGCTAACTGCCGCTAACAATAGCAAATTGCTATTATCACCATCCTCAAACTGAATGCCATTCTCACCAAATTATGAGTGAGGAAAGAAGTGAAAAATATCCTGATTGAAAATTTCCCAGGAAGGTGGATTGAAAAAGATGGGTCAATACCATGGCCTCCTAGATCACCGGATCTGAACCCGTTTTATTACTTTTTCCTGTTTGAATGAATTCTGATGATGTAAAAGCTACCTTTTCCCCAAAAATACATAACCGCCATCATTTTTGAAGTTAAAAAATTATTTTAAATTCAATAAGATAAGAAGAATGTTGGGACGTGTTTGTGGAGAATAATACAGGTGGGTCCGGTCGATCTGTTTGCAACACTTCGCTTGGCTTTATTTTTCGAAAAATAAGTTGTTTTTATTCGACTTAAAATGTTCTGAAACGCAAAGAAATAATAAACAAATTTCAAAAAAGTTATTTATTCGACTTAAAAGTTCAAAAACGCAAAAAATTAGATACATTTTCAAAAAAATAAGGTTATTATAACTGACATTGGCTAGTATAAAAGTATCGTAGTATATCCATCACTTTGCGTGTGTAGACACGACATAAAAATAACATATTTTCATTATTCCATCAATACTAGACCTCATAAGGTCAATAATACTGTCAATATTTTGAAATACTGAGAGTAATATTAATTGTGTGAGGGGCCTTAAAAAACATAAAAGTATCAAATTTTCCTAAAATACGTATATTAAATATTTTCATTAATAAATTTTAATATTAATGAACACTTTGTATATATTTAACAAATAACATTTTAGACGTTTTTAGGTAAAATATTTTATTTTACGCACATAACACGTTTTATTAACTAACAACACAGACACTACTAGGTTAATAATGTACGTAAAATTATAATACGTTATTTTAACGCTGCAGAATTTACGTTTTATTTACATTACTATTTATATGCAAAA
>JARJEC010156878.1:0-19192 GCA_030264575.1 Tachinus sp. AB-2021 | reverse complement strand
CATTGGTTTTATGTTCTACAGCTCTACCCTTTGCGATACCTCCGTAGCTCAATTGGTAGAGTAGTGGACATGAAATCCAAATGTTATGTTCAGAACATAAAACCAATGCCAATTGAGATACCTCCGTAGCTCAGTTGGTTGAGCAGTGGACATGAAATTCCAAGTTTATGGGTTCGATCCCCATCCGAGGTGAATTTTATTAAACGTTTATTTCAAACGAAGTAATTATTTCATAATTACAATATTCTAATTTCAACTTAGGCTCCGTTTTAAAATTTAAATTGTAAATAATTATTATTTACAATATTCGGTCGCCGCCGAAAACTTCCGTGTGTGTTGTGCTAGCATAGACTAGACGTGCACACAACTATATATGTGTAACGATATCATGTAATGGATGTTATAAATTTACTTTGACGTAGTTGTAGAACATAAAATCAATGCCAATTGAGATACTTTCATAGCTCACTTGGTAGAGCAGTGGACATGAAATCCAAAGGTTATGGGTTCGATCCCCATTTGAGGTAAATTTTTGATACATTTATGGGTTCGATCCCCATCCGAGGTGAATTTTTTAAACAGTTATTTCAAAATGGAGTGATGGCTTAGTAATTATTTAATATAATATTCTAATTTCACATTTAATGTGTTTGGGAGGTAGATATAAACCAGTACTTTGAAAATCCTAAATGTATTAAAATATGTTTTAAGTCAACAACTTAGCATAATTACAAAGAAAGTTTTAGTTGTGGCATTTTTCTAAACGAAAATATAGACAATTTTTGATTGATTTTTGCTTTTAATGCAAAACTTTTGTTTATGAATGACTACACTTTTTTTGAAAACCATCGTTTTACAATAGCAGAATGTCGGCGTACTCGCTGCTGGTATATTGGTTACACCCAATATCACTATGAAATTAAAATGAGATTTTACAAAATATAATAAAAAATAATTTTTGCACACATAGGTTGAACAGATTTAAGTGCCAAATGATTTTATATAAAGATATCAGCAAATCCCAAAAATCACTAAAATTAAATTAACATACAAAAGTAGATATCAGATCTCAATTTAAAAATAGACTTTAATTAAGATTTAAGTTATTAAATTGAAAACTTTAACGATAACAGTAATAAAGAAAGAAATGCATATGAAAATAACATTAATAAATATAAAAAAAAATATAAATCAATTCAATAATATAATATCCAAAATTTGAATTTTTTTTTGCAGCATAGTCATTGGCTGTCCAATATTATTATAGCAGTAATTATAAGAATTTCCATGCAATTAATATTATATAATATACAGGGTGACAATACAATCTACCTGCGTTGTATAGATAACTTTGTTATTTTCAGAGTTACAATGTTGGTCATATAAGCAGAGTTTGGTAGAATTTCAAGGAGAACTTGATGCCATTTTTAAATTTTTACATCGATCTTCAACTTTTCCAATTATTTAAAAGAAAGGTGGATATTTAAACATAACTTCCTAACCCTTTCTTATAGAACAAAAATAAAAAACTCATTTTGTACATCTTTTTTCTGTAGATTTCAAATAAATAATTATAAAAGTTTTCCGATTTTTAAGATATAACCCAAACTTGCCTTTCTTTAAATGGCTATCTGCTCAATAAAATCCTTTGTTTTTTTTTCACTTAAAAAATCTACAGTTTGTTATTTATCCTTCTCACGTTTGTTTTTCTATTTATTTAAAAAATATCGAGTAAATTCTTATAGAATTATTCATAATACACATATATTTTGTTGAGTATTTATAGATGTCTGTAGTTGTATTTATTTGTATATTATAATCGTTCGTAAACTAGTCTGTACATATTTGATGTGCATAGAGTTTGTTTGTGCATAGACGGTAAGAAAACAATCAGTTTAAGGAAAAATGAAGTATTCTTAGGTCAGTAAAAATTTTTTTTTTTATAAAAATAGTTTGTTCTTAAAATGAATAACTCGCTTTTACAAATTGGTTCGTTATAATTGCGAAAATTGCTAAAATACATGTGGACAAAGCACGTAGAAAAACTGCAAAAACTGCTTAGAAAAATGTAAATGTACGTCGAATTATCTCAAGTAATGATATTTTTATATTTGAATGTTTTGAGATATACCATACACAAGAATACGAAATATTTTGGATTCTAAATGATAAATATCTTTTTTGTTTTCTACTATAATAGACTTTATTTCTTACCATAAGTACACATATATGGACATTCTGTTTTCTTCTAATTATTAATTTTATGAATAATTGCAGTATATTTAGATGTTGTTTCTATAATTTTTATTTCCATTAACAAACTCCAAAATTGCAAAAATATTGCGGGTGTTCTGTTTTAAAAAATATAATTGATGTAATTTGCTTTTTCATGTTTTATTTTTAACCCATAACATTTTCATAAAAAAATATTTATATACATATAAAAAAATATAGGCCTGAAAGGTTGTCACCCGAATATTATATTACCCGTAATAAATATGATGCAACAATCATGAATATGATTAAATTTTTAAATAAATCTTAGCTGTTATTAATAATTGCCTGATTTGCATCTTGGATTCTATCCGGTATCATTAACCCTTAATTACTGACGTGAAATATTCGTGCATAACTACTGAAGAGGAGTCCTCCGGATTCAGGTCATAAATAATGTTATTTAAGAGCAACAAATTAATTTGAAGAAAAAATTGTGAATTCTCTTTTTAGTAAAATTCAAGAAAAATTCTAACACCAATTTGTTTTATTTTTTAATTAGCGACTACACGGTAGTCGCTAATTAAAAAATAAAACAAATTGGTGAAAGACTGCTTTTGTATACTGTTGCAGGGATAGTGAATTAGAAGCATTTTTCAAACGACATGCTTATATAAATAAAAATGTGAGTGTGGCAATCAAGTAATTAACACGCAGTCACCTGGACTCCTCGTACTGACGAGGAGTTAAAGGTTAAGTATCATCATTCATATACAGATTAGTACAGTTGAAGTTTTTCTACACTATACGATACAATGGCCAATCAAATACGACCGGTACGACGGTGCTACTGTTAGTAATACAGAATTCGTCATCTTTCTTCATCTATTTTATGGATCTTGAAAGAAATTTTGTTATTACTAAAAATGAGTAATGAATTTGATTGAAATCGATAATACATTTTTCAGAAATTTTATCAGTGCATTCAAGCAAGTACTGCGCATTATATGAATTTAATTTGATTCATTCGATTATTTAAATTTGACGTGACTTTTAGCAATTATGCTATGACAAATTCAGTGAGTGTGTTTTGCTATACTGTAATGCAATCACATTAATCTTTATGTGAACGACCGAATTTTATTACAAAACAACTGTATTACACCACTGCACTACAACTACACTAGTCTATATGTGAAAGTCCCTTTAAATCAAAATGACCGCATCTTGTCACATGTCCTAATAGTCGTCATATATGTCCATTCATCCATGTATAGCTCAAATTAGGGAAATAGCAATTACAGCCACATTAAATAATTCACAGTAACGAAAAACACAAAGTACTAAGATTGGTTGATTGATATCAACCGTTATAAAACTACTAAAACAGCAAGTTTTATTTTTAATCTTACAAAGTACATCATTGTTTCAACTAATAATTGCGTATTCTATGTTTGATCGCATGCTTAATGTAAATGTGACAAAATAAAATGATATAAAATTTGTAGTAGTATCTCAATAAATATGGTGAAAGTGTTGAATAGATGCTTTCATTAGTATCGTAGTTTTTTAAACGCGTTTAATATCTTCTTTCTCACACACCGATAATTAATAATCATGAACAATTGATATTTATAAGAAATTAAATCTGTTTATTAATTTTGCATATATTATGTTTAGTTGTGAAATATATTTTTTTGTCAAAAAAACTAAATTTACTTACATATACTTAAACTAAACACTAACTATTGTTATTTAGTCATTTAATTAATTTGCGCATTATTTACTCATTTTTTGGAGATGCACGTAAGTATTTTGCATTTTATGCAAGAAAAATGCAAAATTCTATTGTTTTTTTAAGTGCATAAATATCAGCAACCGTTAAAAGTCTGTCGGATTATTAACGAGTTTTCTAAAAGTTGGAAATTTCTCTAATTTGCATTTTTGTAACTGGAAGAGATTTTCGAGAAATTCTTTTAACTAAATATGGTTTTATCAACTCATATGAAAGTCTTTGTAAAAATGTTTGCCTATTTATTGTTCGGTTGTTGGCTATTATAAAGATAACTATTGCTTTTTTGCACATTTAGTAATGAGTAGAAAATCACCGTCTTGTGCTTCTGGTGCAGTTATGAGCACAATATCAATAGTATTTTTGGTGACAAACATCGAAATTACTTATAACTACACTACTGCACTGGAAGAATGTACAAATACAATCTGGAAAGATACAGAAAGGGGTTAATAATTATTTACGCAAATGATAGTACACTGGTGCCTGGTGCCATCAGTTTATAAAGCTGTATGTCAATAAATATGAAAATATTAATTGCTTCCATAAAAGAAACATTCTTTCTTTCAGGTGTGAGTTCTAATGAAATTTTTATCCATTATATAGAAATTTGTTTACATCCCAAAGAAGTAAAAGGATCCAGGATAAATAATTATGCAGAATGAGACTGAAATGATGGACTATTTTGAAAGGAAATTGTGACTTTGAAAATAGTCTGTCATTTCTATGTCGTCCTGTATGTACAACTTTCAAATTCATATATTGGTGCCATTGGGTGGTTGTTGAAGCTGTATCTCAATAAATACGAACATAATTTTCTCTATGAAAGAAACATACTTCCAGGTTTGTGTCCTAATAATATTTTTTGCCATTATATAGAGAATTTTTATATCTGAAAGAAGTAATAGGATCCAGGATAAATAATTATACAAAATGAGACTGAGATGATGGACTATTTTGAAAGGATATTGTGATTTGAAAATAGTCTATCATTTCTATCTCGTCTAGTATGTACAACATTCATATTTAAAGATTTGGGAAGAGTTTCTATTTTTTTAATTTATAGATAGAAAACAATATTCAAAGATGATATTAGTGATTATTTCAAAGTAAAGAGTTTTTGTTTTTTATGCTTATAAACAAGTTGTTAATCAACACATTACTAAATACTATAAGAAAGTGTAACAGGTTAAGCGCCGTGAGAACAAAAGTTGCATCCCAAACACTGACGATTAAGTTGCTTTTGATACTCATTAGTTTAAATCAAATGTGCTTTCTCAAGGTGTGGTAAACCTTTTTATCCTACATTTTTGCAATTTTATTGATTTTTTTAATGGAACACCCAGTATATTTTTGCAATTTTGGATTTGTTAGTAGATTTTACGTAAAAATCCAAATTTTGAGAAGTTTTAATTACATCATTTTGAAAATAAATTGATTACAAAGGAAACCGATAATAAAAATATGTATAATAATTAGATATCCATTATACAAGCCGGTACTATCGAAACAAGTAAAAATTACCAACCCTTTGCTATACGGCCTATGGCTCGTCCGTACCGAAGGCTCGTTTTTGCAAACTATTTTTGCGATTCAAAATGCAAGCATTGAACCATGGTATCATGTAAAAGTAGATTTTTTGCTATCAAACGGGACCAAAAATACTTGTTTTGTACAAGAATTAAAAAATACATTTTTTGTGACATAAGAAAATGTTTTCAAAAAATGAGGTTATGTTACCAAAACTGCTGAAAATGGGATTTATATGTAAAATGGACTAACAAATATAAATTTTCAAAAACATACCGGATGTTCCATTTATAATTAAAAAATTGGTTTTATTTTCGGTTAAACAGGAAATGTTATTTTTCAAATTTTTAGCTGTTTGTTATATTATATAGGTATAGGTATATAGGTATTGTATAGGTATATTATTATTATATTATGTATTTTAACCAACAAAAAAAATCATAACAAAATATTCTTAAATAAAAAATATATGGGCCTGCTGTTTCAATTGTCACCCAGTATATTAAACATGTAAATCCATTTTTCACTGGAAGCTGTGCATTTTAGTACTGTCGTGCATAATATTTTCACTGTCGCTAGTACTGAAGAAAGAGGCCGACATGAGTTTTGCATGTTGACATCGCTTGCGTCTACTCTAGTCCAAGAACAGTAGACTTTGCAGAACTGCCAAATCCATATTTTCATAAGTACCTCATGTGCCAACTATGATGACGTAGCTCAGAGTAAAGAACTTATCAAATCAACTCTTATATTATGGGTAATTTATATTATATATATATATATATCTATATACCGGGTGAGCCAAGCCATAGCTAAGGCTGTTTTATTTTGTCATTTATGAAGTTAGACAAATGAAATTTATACGAGTGCATATACATAAAAAATGTAATTTAATGTGATATTAGTGAAGTTGGTATCACTTCTTGTTATTCCGGAAACGACGCCATCTTGGAAATTTTAAATGGAACTATATACTTTTTTTTGTTACTTTGAAATAGCATAATAATTAATTTAAAAACAAAAACATATTGATCATCAACTATTATCACCATGGCAACAAAGAAATAATTTTTGTTTTTGGATTTAGGTGGCTTTGCAAATCAGTTAAAACGGTTTAAAGATGATAAATAATTATTTAAAAGAATAATTTAGGTTGGTGTTGCATTAATGACGCCCTCAGCAGGGTTAAAAAGCACGAGTTTCTAGTTTATGGTCCGGAAGTTGATTTTTTCAAATGGAACCTCATGCATCAATTGTGACTATTCGAGAGAAAATAACTTTCTGCATGCAATACCAAACACGTTTAATTTTTTTCTACTTGCATGCACAACAGTAGCATTTGAGCGTGCGGTAAAAAAGAAAATGCACAACATTTTTTGTTTGAACCAGTAATAATTATCCTTCAAAGGTGACGTTTCCAAATTAACCTTCAATCGATTATTAGCATTCTAATGCATGACATGTTCAGGCTGGCGTCAGTCTATTCGATGATTGTGATCAAGACTGATGGCAGATTGACGGACTGAAGGTCTAATGGAATTTTAGTAAAATTTGTCGGTCTTGCTTCAGTATCTCCTCACATAATATCATTAAATGTTTATACAATTCTTCTATTTATGAATAAAATTTTATTTCTGCCAACTAATTGTCTTATAATGATATATATGATATATATTTATAATTTTAACTATTTCATTATTTATATTTATTTGCAAAATATGTTATTACATTGACAGAGCCTGGACTGATGGAATGGAATGATGGTTATTCGAATATTTTAATAAAATACGTCACGGCCAGCTGCCAGTGCAAGCCACTTAAATACTAAAAAAAATAACGAGAAGGCATTAAATATTGTTTCTTGTGTTTTTTAGAATTTTATTGTTTATTTATATTATTTATAAAGTTAATATTCAATCAGAAATAAAAGAGGATCATTGTTATTATAATTGTTGTCTAAAATGGAATTTGATTGTTATTTCATTGAGCCCCCTATATTTCAATGGTATTAAACATATTTTTGTTTATTTTTAATATATGTATCAGATAACGGAAAAGACATAACAGCACGAATCAACATTAATTTATTTATATTAGTTTATCTATTTTAGAAAAAAATATTTAAACAAAAATTACTTGATTTAAAAGATTTAACATCCGATACTATCAAATTTTTTTTCAATTGAAGGGCAACTTTGAAATCTTAAATAGAAACCCCTATTTTTATTGAAAATAGATTCTTTGGGAAAAAATACGTGACTTTTGTATATAGAACTTTTCTTTTTGCGTGATAGATAGTGCTGTAATCGACAAATAAACAAAATTGAAAACGGTTGCATACAAAACTTGCATATTTTTTCTGTAGAATTAAAATCTGCTATAGCTATAAAAATGGGGTTATTTTAGATTTCAACTATCTATTACGCAAAAAGAAAAATGTTACATGCAAAAACATGTATATTTTACATAAAATCCAAATCTGTAATAAAAAATAGTGGTTCTTATTCAATTCAAATTTGCCTCCCCTACAATGTCCCTGAGGAGTAGGGGTGAAGAAAATTTCATAAAATCAGATACCTAATATTAAATCAAGTAACTTTGGTTTAATATCTTTTTACTAAAATGCTTAGTTTTTTAGTTAAAAATTCGTAATGCTTTATGTGTATATATATATATATATAGCATTTATTATATACAAACGTTCATAAAGTAATGTATAAATTCGGTAAAATTTGTAATACATAATTTTTTTAAAAACGTTCCGACTCGTATATTGAAATGCCATTTTTTGAGAAAATTTTCGATTTTTTGAAGTTCATATTTGTTTGATGGGAACCCCTATTTTTTTAAATTGGAATTGGAAAAGCACGGTTTTTCATTCATATTGATGGAAAAATAAAATAAGTGATTTGAAAAATAATATATCACAATTGAACTGCCGGGGTGGCATATCCAGTACTGCCGATGTCGAATGTTTGTAAGGCAAGCAACGTTACGCCCTGTTAGAACTTGGATGAGTGACGTAATAACCCCCCCTACCATTTGCCATTGGGAAATAATTAATGGCACGCTAGATATCGAAGGCAAAGTCTTAACTCTACACGCATACACACAGATAAAACCCAACAAATACAAATACAATAAGTGTGACGCTTGAAAATATTAATGAATGTGCTGTCAGTGCGTCAACGACAGGAGACTGATGTCAGATTGAACGTGTAATACCGCTGTCAGTTTGTCAGTTTCCCATCAGTCATGATTGATGGAATTGACTGACGCCAGACTAAACGTGTAATGACTGTCTATTGTATGCATTTTTTACTGGTAAAATTGACATTTGTTAAATTTTGGATGCTTTGTTTGTGATGTTTCAATGTCTTCAAAATTATGTGTAATTTTTATTAAATGTTTTGCTTAATTTTTACAGAGGCAAGTGCAAAAAACTATATAATAGTTTATTCAGTCCAGTTGATTATATACATGATATTGGATACATTATTACAAAAAATAAACTGAACTAAATTCTTATTAAAACTAAATAGTCTAAAAGATAAAAAAAATCACAGTCGCTGTAAATCGGATTAGACAAAAGAATGCATTTGATCCTGTTTTTAAATTACTTTATACTGCTTGTAGTACTTATAGGAGGTAGCTTACTGTATGCTTTTATTGCCATCCCATCAGGGCTTTGTTCAAACATTGCCAAGTTGTGTGAAGGAACAGATAAATTATTTTTATTTTGTTTCCATTCCATTATTTCGATCACCATTTGTAACAAAGTAAGTATAATTTCGTTTTACATATATCAAAAGGCGTGGGAGTAATACAGAGAGTATAGACATAACTTTTTAAAAAATTGGTTTATATTGTTCAAGATAAGAAGTATTATCAATAGTTCTTATAATTTGTTTTGGAGTAGGAATAATTGTTCTATTTTTGCTACAGAACCCCAAATAATAATACCGTATGAAAAAATGCTCAGTACATTCTAGTAAAATTGTAAAGAATGTTCATCTACACATTTTTTTTGTTAGGTTGTTTGTAACAAAGGACGAGGTTGACATTTTTTTTTGCTAAATTATTGATATGTAGTTCCCAACTTAATTTTGAGTCTATTGTTAGTCCCAAAAATTTGGTAAAAGTTGCGTTGACATTTGATTTTCAATTTATTTTAATCAATAGACTATTCTGTAGAATATTATGATTATTCGAAAATTGTATTGCTACTGATTTTCACGAGTTTAGAATAAGACTATTGTTAGCACACCAAGAACATACATTCCCAGTTGTTTGATTAGTATCTTTGTGTAGATCAATTTTGCAATTTTTGCTTAAAACAAATGACAAGTCATCTGCGAATTGATATAAATCGTACTGAAAACCCATATGTTGTTGCAGATTGTTTGCAAAAACTACAAACAGGAAAGCTGATAACATTCCACCTCGTGGTAGACCGTCTTTGAGCGAGTAACTTGGCTTGATTTATATATGGTTTTCATATTCACTCGATGGGCATTCAGTTTGTACATATTGTTTTCGATTTGAAATGTATGAGATTAACCAGCTTAGTGGTGGACCAGTAATGGCGTAGTTTATTTTCCAAAACATATCTATAATATCGAACGCTTTACTTAAAGTTAAGTATATTCCCACCGTAAGAAATTTTGTATCAATAAAATTGTATATATGATTTATTGCTTCAAAAAGGGCTGTTGATGTAGATTTACCTTTTATATGTACAATGTGTGGTATGAAAGAATATTGCAGGTTTCTTACGATTGCAGCACTTGCTACGTGTCGTGCTGCAATTTCTCGTACTCAACCTGCAATATTTTCTTTTGTACCTTACACCGTAAATAGCTATTTCGAAATTGTGTACTTGCTAAACATGCTTCTTTTACTAATTATTCTTGGTTTAGATTAACAATATAATTTAAAATAATTTTGACAGGTTAAACATTTGTTTATTACTTTTTCAACTTGTCTCAAAAGTGGCATTTGACGCACTTCGGTGACAATAGGAAATCGAATTTCCCGATCTACTAAAGCATAAAACACTGAAATATGATTCATTAATTTTACAAAAATTAGAGTCTGAGGGGGATGAGCTATGACAGTGTATGCCCTTTTACAATTTTCATATCATAATAAAGAATCAATTCACAAGAACAAGGTCATCCATGATAATTTTTGATTGCAATTTATAAAGTTTGAGTGGATTGTGTAACATGGCGCCAGTATATTATTAATATTTCTGACATATTTATTTAAATCTTAAGTTACAGTTTTTGCTTGTTTAAAAAAAAATGTACATCTGTACATCTGCACTTAGTTTGTAAATATCTATTTTATTCAGTTCCATTGTCATTGCTATTTCTGAGAAGTGTTAGCACTGACAAAATTTTAGATGTTATTTATTTGTCAAATATCTTTGTTTACTTCAGTTTCATGGCTATTGCTATAAGTGAGTATATTTTGACATCTTCATATCTAATTTCTGCCGTTCCAAATAATCTAAAATTAACTTGATTTAATGATTTAGAAGCTAAATTTTATGTTCTAAAGAGTCTAAAGCTTTTATTTAAAGTATTTTTGTCTTAACATAATTTGGTAAGCAGAAAATTACGAAAGAATGATTGATCAGCATTGATTTTTTTATGCATATACCATAAATACTGATGCAAGAAGACTATTACTGTTGGCTATATTGTTATAATGTTATATGTTCAAGATTCTACAATTGAATCTGATATGGATATTGAATAATACGATTCAAGTGATATTTCTAATACAACAACAATATTCAGTACGAAATTTTATGTGATTTTGTAGTATCGTGAGTTAGACAACTATCTTAATCTTAAAAAACTAAGTGATGAGTGAAAATAAATCCCGCAAAGAGCAATTTTAATAAAATTTTCAAGTTGTAGAATTGTTAGGCAAAGAAGAAAATAAATTCCACTAACTGATATGATAATTTTAAAAATATTTGTGCACAATTCATAATATTACGAAGTAATTATTGAAACATATTAACAATTCAAACAAATAGTTTGAAAAAAAAAGGGTGAACCAGCAGAAAAACATTCAAATATAAATAAAATTGTGCAATAAATTAAATATTTTGTTATTTGATTAACAAAACTATGAATTTCAATTGCAAATTTGAACTACATTCACAAGAAAAACTCAATTATAACATTTATAACAAATATCATATTGCTGACGGACAGAAAAACACTATATGTGCTATTATTTTATAATAGTGCATACACAATTAATTTACCGTCATACGCGAGAAGGGGATTTGTTCTGTAGAGTCTAATGTTCTTGGCTTGGTCGCCATCGCAACAGGAGTTTAACTTCGCCACTAGATGATTACCATTTACACACTTTTAAAATTTTTAGCCAGGCGGACCTAAATTTTCACTTTATATTGGTTCTTAATGTGTTCTTATTAATAATAAATGTATACACAGTTTTGAATCTGTTTTGATTTTCAGCAATGTTTTCCTTAACAAATTTTGCAATAATACAATATTTTTATTTTGTGTTAAATTTCAGAAGTAAAAATTCTAAAAAACATTTAGTAAATTAAAAATCTTGTTTATCACCGTACATTTGCTAAATAATTTATTTTAATTTTTTCATTTGATGTAAGGCAGGTTGGAAGTATCTTGAAATATGTATTTGCTTCCACAATAAAAAGAAACATTCTTTCAAGTGTTATTTTTATTTATTATATATATAGAATTTTTGACAGCCGAAAGAAGTAAAAGGATCCAGGATAAATAATTATACAGAATGAGCCTGAGATGATGGACTATTTGTAAAGAAAATTGAGACTTTGAAATAGTCCATCATTTCATTCTCTCTCTGTATGTACAACGTTTAAATTTATAACCTAGTCCTGTCGGTTATGATGTTTTACCAAGGAGACAACATCATAGAATTAATTTAAAAAATTAAAAACTGTATTTCTATAAAAATAGTTGTATTATATACTATAGATTATTATTGCAGTGTTTCACAACTGGTGAGCCGCAACTACGTACCAGATTTATTGTTTACCACCCACTGTGATATTTTATATTATATCATGTTTGTAAATATGATACTTACTTACAAAATCAATTTGTAATGTAGAATTGCAATCATTACCAAGGTTTTAATGGCATATGATACAGACACGTGTTTTGACGTATGTACCTCTATCAGTGTACCTTGTACACCAAGCCAGTGAAATGAAGATTGCAATTCCACACAAGCATTTTTATACGATTTACGTATTAGCATAGTATATTTTAGTTAACATTGTTTTTATAAATATTATTTGTGTAATGCTGTTGTAACTTTTATTATCTTTAGTAATGAAGGAAATATAACGCACAATGTTTTGTATTCATAGTGTGCTGCATATAAAAAGTTAGGGATTCACTGACTTATTGTATGATTTCGGTCGGCAACTTATGGGATGCGAATGGTAAACCTATAGGTGGACTCCTCGAAAGTGACTATAGTAATTAAAAACTTCAAATTATGTTCTGAATACATATGATGTTCAGCTTCTACTAGTAAATTTCAAGAAAGCCAGTAATGCTTAAATTTTGTACGACGTATTAAAGACAAATTTTTTAGCATGTTTTTTTTAACTATTAAAATTATATTTCTTGTTTTAAAAAACATAAGGGTACTGTGGTGTTAGTATTACATGGTGCGCTGATTCGCCGATATATGTATCCCTCTTTGTCTAACTTTTTCCCAAGCTGAAGTCACATTAGCTTGGGAAGGGAAAATGCAAATTGTTTGCTCATGAATAAAACAAATTTACAATGCGATTTAGATGCGTTATTATGTCATGTTGAAAAAATGCACAATAAATGCCAATTTAAAATCCATTTGTGGCACGCCATGTAATACTACCATGTAGAGTACAAAGTTTTGCTAAAATACGGCTAACCGTTTTCAAATTATTACATAATTTTATAAATAAGTTTTAAAATTGAACCCTGTATATCTTAAACAAATAACATTTTACTAAGACATTTTTAGCTATAACGTTTACTATCTCCAGTTCTCTTACTCCATTGCTCCTTAGTTATGCGAATCCCTATATATATATATATATAGTGGTGGATACTAAAATCAATTCAATGCTATAACTCACTCATTTTTTTACCACCAAGTAACCATAATGCATTTTTTAATGGCGACCCCTATATTTTATTTGAGCTTGGGTAGAAAAAAATTAAATAATCCAGCAACTTGGAAGTCATGTTATAGGATGGTCGAGGTTCGAATCTTAGTGGTTACTTTGCATGCATTGTATGGATACCCAATTGCGTTCAAAAAGGATTGAAAATGGGTAATTTATGTAGTGCAGATTGAGACAGATGTGCTCAGGTGTACAAACAAATCTTGCATGTGCAAGTAAAACCAGAAATTCTCTAAAGAGAGAGATAATAATGATGATGATGATAATAATAATAATACCTTAATAAGGATGGAATAAAATACTTTGTGAGAAGAAAATACTTCGTAAGAACAAAAATATTTTAACGCTGCGCGTCATGTTGGCCACGAAATACAAACGACAAGTATGATACATTTAAATTAATTTGATACATTTTTGATAAATGGAAACATGTAAAAACTTACAATCACAAAATATAACAGAAGAAATGTTCAAAATGAAAAAAGTGTTTACATGTAAATTTAAATGTGTATGATATTTCACGTTTTTATTTTATAGCCAACGCGACAATGCTTGTTAATTATATTGTTTGTTTTATCTTTTTTCTCAAAATTTTTGTTATGTGGGGGTCATACTTATGATACATTTTTTAAATCAGAAAAATAAAATATAAAAATGGGTCTTCATTCAAAATATAAAAAATGACTTGTTGCTCAAAAATAACAAATATTAGAAAGTAAAGCTTTACAGGAAATGAAAAAAAAATGGATAAAAAATAAGCTAGTTAAGGCATTGGATTGATTTTAGTATCTGTATATGCTGTATATATTTTAGTACTGTTAAGCAGACACTGACTTTTTACTCTCATTTGTGCTTTTTTTCTTCATTTTTTACATTTTTTGATATATTGTAGAAAATATTTTGCATTATTTATTGACATTTTACACGATTTGTTGGAATTGTTCTGCACCTTTTGCAAATAGGTTTTCTAGCTTTTTTAATATGCATTTTTTATCATTTTAAATATTTTTAATTTGCATAATTTGTTCACTTTATTTTACATTTTAACCTTTAACAGTATTTTTGAAAATTTCTTTGTAACTTTTTCGGCATTATTGCGCACATTTTCCAACATTTCGGTTTCTTGACATTTTTTTTAGATTATCTAGTTATTTTTAAAAAAGGTGTGAAAATATTTTGATTTATTTGTTGTTATTTTCTCTATTTTATTGACATTTTTATTGCATATTATTTACAAAGTGTTTAGACTTTTTCAGACCTTTTATGATGTTTTCTACATTTTATTTATATTGTATAAAATTTTATGAGATTTTTGTAGCTTCTAAAAATTTCTGAACATTTTTCAACATTTTATATTTTTTTGCATTTAATAAAAATGTCCCGAAAATTCTCAATTTATTTTTATCTTTATATTTCTACACATATTGACTTAAAATTTGTAAATATTTTTCTGAATAATAAGAAATATGAAAATATATACACTTTCAAAGAATAAATCAAATTCAAATTAAAAATACGCTTGGGAATGTGGCAAAAATTTTAATATAATTATAATTAAACGGAGGCCATGTAATGAACATGTCAAATTTTATTTGTCAGACAACATTATGAATTATTAACTTATATGTACTACAAAGTACTTAGAAGTAAATAGTGGCCAATTTGAACATTTTTAGTTAATAGCTAAAAATAATATTTTATGTGTGTATTGAATTGCCTACGTTATAGTATTAAATTTTAATAGAAATTTTAGTATGTTGCCAAGTGTAACGAAACTATGAGAACCTTGTAAGGCCAAAAGAAGAGTTTCCCAGCATTTTGAAATCAGGGATTTTTGTTTTCGTTTGAAACGATTTACTATCTAAGTTGCCAGACGTCTGCCAATTAATGCTCATCCTGTATAGTTTGTTGGATTTACAATTTACATGATAAACCTTTCGAAAAATTAGCTTGAGGCAGCCTTATCAGAATTTTTCTAGCAATTTTAGTTTTCAACAAATAGTAATGTCGAAATAGTGCACCTTGTACATGTATTTATTGTATATTTACTATTTTGATAGCATGACCTGTTTAAATGAAAATAAAGTGTTTATTTATTATTTATTTCTACATGTTTGTTTTAGTATTGAGTTTTAAATTTGATTTTGCAATAATTGCATCTGGATTTAAATCAAATAGTTTACCTCACCAGAAGTTCTATCAAGATACGAACTCATTACCAACTCTCCATATTTATGGGGAATCTGATCAAATAATTCCCACTGGTAATATAAACAATTACTTATTGTTCAAATAGAATAATAGATAATGTATTTCTTTTTTAAGAAATGAGTGCAGAATTAAGTACTGCATTTTTGGAATCTGATGTTGTAACACATCCAGGAGGACATTATTTACCAGCAGCAGCACCCCAAAAACATAAATATCAGAAATTTTTTAAATTAATGTTGAATTAAATATTTTAAGTTTAATATTCTATGTTTCAAATATTTTTTGATGCAATAGGAATATAAAATAATGTACAAAGAAATAAAGGTTTTAACTTTTTTTGTTATAAATAATTTTTCCAAATAAAAATGTTAATGTTGGTTGTAGACACAAAATAGATTTTATACATTTGTATTAAATTACTTCAAGAAACAAATATTGATAATAAAATATTTACAGATCTAAACAACAAGATAAACTTATCAGTACATATCCACAAGTTCATTTAATAACATTCACTTTACATTATTAGCACAGTACTAATAACTCTGTTTATTTATTTATGTGAATATTGTGGTCACCAGTTAACTTGAACATTGAATTAAATATAGTGAAGACAATGGAGTTAATTGAAGCAAAAATATGTGCTATGATCAGTTTAATTTTAGGTAGTATGTTAGTGGGATTATTACCTGCATGGTTTTCATCATATGGTCGAAATAATTGGCCTTTGTTTTTATCTTCCTTGTTGTGTTTGGGAGGAGGAGTTCTATTATCCACATCTTTAGTGCACATGTTACCAGAAATTAGAGAAAGCTTGCCGAATTATAAGGAATTCACAGAACTCATGTTTTGTATTGGCTTTTTCTTATTATATTTAATTGACGAACTTGTGCATTATGTGTTTGGGAATACTCATGACCATGTGAATGCATTACCTGCTAGAAATCCACAAAACTATAAAAGATGTTATGGATCAGTAGAAGTGGAATATTCAAGACAACAGCCCTATAATCCTCATTATAACGAAGAAAATAATCATTTATTATTTAATGAACGACCAACTTCTCAACTATGTCATATCGGACATAAAGAACCTTGTAGAAATACGCCAGTAAATTGTTATGGATTGTTGACAGCTTTAGCAATCCATTCTGTTTTGGAAGGACTGGCAGTCGGATTAGAAGATTCACCATCGCAGGTAAATTTTTTTTCGCAATGTGAAAATTAAATACACTTGGTATGAGAAAACAAGTAAAATATTGTAAAATGACAGTTTTCGTACACTCAAATAAATAGATAAATGGTGACATTTTTAAAATCATGTGATTAAAATTTTTTGGTCACTGGTGTATATTGGGTTGCGTATGTTACATATATGATATTAGGTGTGGTAAGCTGGTTGCACTAGTAACTTGCTGTTAAGGGTCGAATACATGAATAAGTAAAACTATACCAAGTTCAGTGCCTGATAATACTTGCAAATAATTTGCGTAGTGTAATCACTTTCCAAGAGTACTTTTGGATACTGTAAACACTTTCAGATATGGACTTGCGATAGTCTTACTTGCTTGTGTAAACCAGTCATAAAATTAATATGACTTGTATTACTAAAAACATTCAGGCACTTTTTGAACATTAAATAATATATATATATATATATATATATGTACATAATTCTTTTAATTCAATAAAAGTTTAACATAATATCAAAATTATCAAATTAAATAAAATGATCACTTAATGAGCGGCAAAGTGGACACACAAAAATCTGTTTTTTGTTTTATTGCAGATTTTAAAGCTTTATACTATCTACCAACTGCAAAACAGACCAAACGTCATTTTGTTTACTTTTAGTAGATAACAGCATTTTAACAGTTTTGCAGTATACTGACGAGGACCAACCCACTTTCAAAGGTCAAAAACATGTATTTTGCTCTGGTGTATTAAGTGATTTTTCTTACTTTGCACCAAATCTTACACACCTAAGTAGATTTAAGAGCGTTGTGTAATAAACATCGAATGGAATTTGAATTTGAATTTGCGGTTGAGGACTGGGACGTTGAAAAACAATTTGACTGATTGGTACTTGCCTTATACCCAGGCAGTGTTCATCAAGAGCAAGTTTGCTATATATCCACATTGGTGCTACTCAATTTGTAGTTGCCAATATTTATTATTGTTTGCTTACTTGTTAGAATAGACAAAAATGTATTGTACAATATTGCTTCAAAAAGCTATTATGCAGCTTGGCATGAAAAGATTTTTAAATTTTTTTGAAATCTTTATATATAATTAATTAAAAAATTTCTTTTACATTTTAGGTTCTTTTACTGTTTGGTGCAATTGCATCACATAAACTTGTAGTTGGTTTCTGTTTGGGCATTGAATTGTCATCAGGTGCAGAAAATTCCGCCTTAAGACATTTTATTTCAATTGTGATATATTCGATTGGATCACCATTAGGAATCGGTCTTGGGATGACATTTACAGAAATACCAAAAGATATACTTGACTATCTTCTTCCAATTTTGCAAGTACGTAGTAATTGTTATATTGCTCATGTTATGCAAAATGTACACAACCGTGACTTGATATTTTAGTGTTTGGCTGGTGGAACTTTATTGTATGTTAGTGTTTCTGAAGTTTTGCCACGTGAGCGAGCAAGATGGCATCAACAAGATACTCACAAATCGGCAGGATTGTGTCAATTTTTATCAGTATTTTTAGGTTTTGTAATTATGACTGCTTTAACAAAATATATGGGTAAGTAATCAAATATGTTTGAATAGAACAAAGAGACAGAATGCTGTCTTGAAAGTAATTAAATTTATACATATATATATATTAACTATATATTACTAACTAGTAACTACCAGTCAAACTCATTGGAAAATTAAAGCCATTTTACACTTTGATGAATTCTCCATGGATTTGCCAGAGCAATTCCACAAAGATATCATTCGTTTTCCCTGGGCTCGCGTGTCGTTTCAACAGAGCATGAAATAGAACTTGTTCTAATTTTTCAACCAGCAAGCGTTACCTTGAAATTCAACCGTCTTACATGTATATATAATTCAATTCAATGTGGAATTGCTCGGGCAATTCCATGGAGAATTTGTTGATTTTATGGAAGTTGCGGGGTTGAATGAAATGTATATTTGGTTGAATTGAGATGATTAAATGTTTATTAATAATAACACGTTCTGTTCTACTACGCGATTACCCGTTGC